>JAJJMA010128401.1:0-12991 GCA_023529015.1 Papaver nudicaule | reverse complement strand
AGCAATACTGGTTTTTCAACCTAATTGTTGACGTATGGTGTAACTGTCCTCTATCAGTTTACCACACACAAGATGACTTCCTTCGGATTGTTAAATCCAGGTCATACGGAAATCTACTTCACAAATCGGGGCTGACACGCAAACCAAGTAAGCAATGCCCAATTCGTATCTACCTCAGTTATACACGAAGAATCACTTAAGAAACTTGTATAACTGGAGCTAACTAGGTCTTACAACACCGAGTGCAGCCGTGCGTTGCTACCTTTCCAACCTTGTTGAGTAACGTATCAGTTCTTGAATAGCCGTATATCAGAAGATATGGACTTTAGAATAGACAAGAACGTAATCAGGTTACCAAGGTTACAGGTTAATCCGATTTCAACCAAATATGGTTTCAATCTCCTACCTGTGCTTCCCAACTCTCTAAGGAAGTCTTTATAGTCGTAGGGAGTTCCCAGAGGAGCTGCAACCTATAGAGGATGACTATACCACAACAAGCATTCACCGAAGTGAAAAGAGTTTACGCTACCTTCCCTAAGGACCTTCACGTATGCTTGATGCTTGCGGTATTTGTCCATAGATACCTCTATTTATAACACTCAATAAGATAGGTTGCTTTGGAATAAAGCAATCAATTACTTGTCCCACAAGTTAGGGAAACCCTAAACTTGATAACCAAGTAATAGAGATTAATCTCAATTGTAATTCTTTTTATCATTATCTGCCAAGTGTTTTGTTAGCTCAAAAACACTTCAAGATAGAAATCCAACAGACCAGAGATAATCTTATCTTATTGACTCATTGAGGATCGTTAGATGGAACACAAAAGATATTATGTTTTACACAAGTCCATCTAAGAGATAAAGGAGTTTGGAATTTGACTCAGAGTGAAATTCTAAAAGAATCTTCACTAAATCCGACACCAGCAAGATGACTACCGTCAGGTTCACGTACTGGTACGCGAATAAAATAGCCATCTCGAACTCAGGGAATTTCCGAGTTTCTGGTACGCAAACCGGTTCGTGAACCGTGCGCCTGTCAGATTTCGTCAAATCTGGATTCCGCTGGAAGTACTGGGCTGAGCCAGAACTTAGACGTGTGTACGTCCTCAGCTGTGATCCATGGACTCTTTGCTCAAGAGTACTCCTTTAGATTCATCCATATCCAACTAACAGTTTGCAAGCAAACCATTGCAATGGACACATGGCACCGAATCTATCTCATTCATTCTTGTACTCACAGTATTTGTGGGATCAAACACTGGTCATGACACAAGGCCAGTTACACAAGAATACGATCTCAATCGCTATTATCACTACTAAAGTAGTCGACTATATTTCGAAAGAATAGATAAAGTAGAATAGAAGAATATCCATAAAGTCATAACTCCTACTAACCTTTTGTCGATGAAGAATAATTGATGTCTTCTTTGTCTTCACAGTCTTCGTCTTAAAGGTCTCTACTACTTTGTCTATATCCCAATTCCGAAATCTAAACTCTAGTAGGCTAAATCAAGAATTGAGTTTTGACACCTAAAACTGACAACTAGCTTGACATACCAACGCTAGTGGGTTTGACCGGACAATGCCCTAACACTCACGAAGATTGGATGGAGACTTATTCAATATATGAACTCTCTCTGGTCTACTTTAATTTTAGCAAAATACATTAAAAAGCAGAATATTCTCACAACGAATACTGATGCTAAATCTGGACTCTTGGATATGGAAAGGTATATAGTTAAGTATTTCAATATACGAGAATATTGTAGGTGGAAAATTCAAAATGGGTCTTCAGTAAGATGTTAGCATGACAAGTGGAGTCATAATCCCAGTATTTCTCTAACTAGACATGTAAACTATCTTGATTCCATCAAGTGAGTAATGGATATCCTAACTACTATTGAAAATTGGGATGAGATAAAGCCTCTACCTCAATCATCAGAAGCCTCTGCCATAAGAGAAACAACTACTAATGCGACTGAGGAGGATGAATTTGTTTTTAGTCCAAATGATAAAGGTTATTTCTCTGTTAAATCTCTGTACAAGAATAAGATGGACCACAAGTACAAGAATGATGCTAGTTGTTAGGGCATTGTCCGGTCAAACCCACTAGCGTTGGTATGTCAAGCTAGTTGTCAGTTTTAGGTGTCAAAACACAATTATTGATTTAGCCTACTAGAGTTTAGATTTCGGAATTGGGATATAGACTAAGTAGTAAAGACCTTGAAGACGAAGACTGTGAAGACAAAGAGGACATCAATTATTCTTCATCGACAAACGGTTAGCAGGAGTTATGACTTATATGGAAATTCTTCTATTCTACTTTCTCTATCTTTCGAAATAGTCGGCTACTTTGGTAGTGTTATAATAGCGATTGAGATCGTGTTCTTGGCTACATGACCATGTGTCATGACTAGTGTTTGTTCCCGTAAATACTATGGTTACAAGAATATATGAGATAGATTCGATACCATTTGTCCATTGCAATGGTTTGCTTGCAAATCACTTGTTGGATATGGGTGAATCTAAAGGAGTACTCTTGAGCAAGAGTCCAGTGGATTACAGCTGAGGACGTCACACACGTCTAAGTACTGGTTAAGCCCAGAACTTCCAGCGGGTCCTGTTAAACCCTAATCTGAATGGTGAGCGGTTCCCGAACCGTACACGTAACAGAAACTCTTCTGAGTTCCAGAGTATTAGTTTGTACGCGTACCAACGCGAACCTCAAAATTGATACTTTTGGCTGTGATTCAGATGGACGGTTCGCAAACCGTCCCAAGTGAATATTCTCCTGGATTTTCACTCGGGTTAAACTCTGAACTCCTTAATCTCTTAGTTGGACTTGGATTATCACGAAATATCTTATGTGGTCCATCTAACGGTTCTCAATGTGTCAATAAGATAAAGATTATCCCTGGTCTGTTGGATTTCTATCCTGAAGTGTTTTTGAGATAACAAAACACTTGGCAGATAAATGTTTAATGAATTCCAATTGAGATTAATCTCTATTACTTGGTTTGCAAGTTTAGGGTTTCCAAAACTTGTGGGGTCAAGTAATTGATTGCTTTATTCCAAAGCAACCTATCTTATTGAGTGATATAAATAGAGGTGTCTATGGACGAATACTGCAAGCATCAAACATACGTGAAGATTCCTTAGGGAAGAGATCGTAAAACTCTTTTCACTTCGGTGAACACTTGTTGTGGTATAGTCATCCTCTATTAGGTAAGCAGTTCCTCACGGGATTTACTTACGACTATAAAGACTTCTCTTGAGAGTTGGGAAGCACAGGTAGGAGATTGAGACCTTAGTGGTTGAAATCGGAGTAACTTGTAACCTTGGTAACCTGATTACGTTCTTGTTTATTCTACGGTCCTTCTCTTCTGATAAAAGGCCATTCAAGAACTGATACGTTACACACAGGGTTTCGAAAGGAAGCAACGCACAGCTGCACTTGGTGTTGTAAGACCTAGTTAGCTCCAGTTGTATAAGTTTCTTAAGTGATTCTTTTTACAACTGAGGTAGAGACAAGTTGGGCATAGTTTACTTGGTTTACTTGTCAGCCCCCGCTTGTAAGTAGATTTCCGTATGACCTGGAGCAATCCGAAGGAAGTCACTTTGTGTATGTCAAACTGATAGAGGACAATTCAAACATACAGTTGACAGTTGAGGTTGCAAAGCCGGAATTGTTGACACAAGCCTTTAACATCGGTTAAAGCAACTCCTAGGCTTGTGACGGACGTCAGCTAGGGGAATCAACTACGTGACGATATGTGGGGGGATCTAGAGACGTAAGGAGTGCGACAGTAGCCAGTTCGCTTGGAGGGTTGGAATTGGTCTCTGCTACATCCCAGACCGAAGTCTTATAGTAGGCTAGTGTTTGTAGTCAGTTTGTACTGTGTGGTGTTCAGTCTGGATGAGGTCCCGAGGTTTTTCTACAAGTTGTAGTTTCCTCGTTAAAAAAATCTCTGGTGTCTTGTGTGCTTTACTTTCCGCATTATATTATCTGATTATATAATTAAAGCAAACACAAGAAGTACGTTATTATAAACCTGATCGTTGTCCTCAATCCATCCCTTGGATTTACCAAGACCCTGTCTTGCATTGGACTGATCCTTGTGATCCGAACTCAGGTTAACAGATCTGGATATTTATTTTTGAGGTCGTCCAGATCTGACCATAAGTCTCACGAGCCCAAACGAAAAGTTGGTTGTATTTCGGCACCCCTGTTTTTTCAATTGGTATCAGAGCCGGTGAACACATAAAAGACGTAACTGTCTGTGTTTATCGAGGCTTGTGAGTTATGACGTACATAAAAATTGGTTTATCTCTACCGCCAATTTAGTATACCAGAGAATACAACGCTTTATTCAGAATATGTTGGGTTCTGATAAGCTTGTAAATATGCTCGAGGTTCATCGCGATGAAATCATGCGACTATATGCACTCGAGAAATTAGAGCTCATGGAACTACTTGATCCTGAAAGATTTCGTGTTAACCTACTCTGCCGACTCCTCCAAGATCTTAATGTCAGCTTTGTAGAATATATCGAAAACATTCAGGAACAAAGAAGTAAGCATGCTAATACAATATGTTTTAAATGAGGAAACCCTGGACACATTGATAAAGAATGTCGACTGTCTGTGTCAAGGAATTTAAAACTTACTAAGCATGCTCCTAATCACATGAGTACCCCTTTGGTCAAACATAGGAAAAGAAAGGCAAAAGACTATGTTCCAAAGGAAACCCAAGGCAAGATTCTATCTCACTATGGCAACTGTCATTCTGAGATTTGTGAGTATCCATATGCTCACGTCTACTCTCCCTAAAATCCATGACAGGATTTTCTCATCATGTACCTACTTGTGTGATGAGAAAAATGTGTAGGGAAGTAGGTGTAGATTCTTGTAGATTTATTTAGTCTTTTTGGGTTTGGTGGTAAAGTACTTGTATGTCGAACCTTTGCTCCAACAAGTTAAAAGGATTTTGATTTTTGTGACTCTCAAAATCAAAGTCATAAGGAGAATTAGTACCCTTGAGAAAATAACCTGTCAATATTATCTCAAAAAGGGAAATACCTTAGTTTCCTAAAATGGAAACACATACAATTTCAGTTTTGTTCAAACTCTTAGGAGTCCCATGGAAAAAAGAATTTGTATTAAGGTAAAACTTGGATGTTTGAGTAAATCCGAATTCTGATACAACTAGAATCTCGTGATCAGGGCTTGCAGTCCCCTATATATATCCAAGATACCGCACCATACATAGACAGTTAATTCTGCATCCGTACGGTTCGGGAACCGCTGCCCTAGGTTTTTGTATCAGAAATTCTCCTGAATTGCGGCAATTTTTCCAGAGTTGCTCAATTCACTTCAAGAACGTTTTAAGGGTTAAAATACGTCTCTTGAATCAAGTTTGTGTGGAATCATGACAAGAACTAGAGGAAAGCCAATGGCGAATCCCCTAAATCCACCAAAAGAGAGCTCCACATCAAAGAAAAACAACTATCATCGTGATTCATCCTCGGGAATCACTTTCTACAACGAAAAGTGCTATGATCGCTATCTTACCATCAAAGATAAGCCTCTCATTGTAGAAAGAAAACTTGTTGATAGTACAAGGTTTGAAGGTGTGGTAGAATATGTAAAGTCCTTTAACTTGGGCAACATATTTGATGGTCATGGTAAAGCTTATGAAGGAACCGTCAGAGAATTCTATGCCAACATTCATGGAACCGATGATGATAACTTAAGCTTTAAAACAATGGTTGGGAAAACCGTGATAGATGTAAATTGCGATCTTATAGCATCTCTCACAGGTCTGTCCAAACAAGGTATTACACTACCTAGACCTGTGGATTCAAAGCCAACCAATGAAAAACTATTCATGACACTGATAGGTCGAGAAGTTCCTTGGGATTGGAAATTTCCAACAAAAGATCTATCTATAGAGTTGAAAGCCTTGGGAAACCTGGGAGTGGCTAACCTACGCCCTTCCATGATGGTCAACTCTGTGTGGAGTCACGACTTTGCATAATTGGTTTACTATTTAAGGAGCGGACGAGAAATAAACTTATGTGATATGATTCTATATAACATGAGGACAATGACTCGTAACGGCAAAAACCCTGGGTTTCCATGTCTCATTGGAAGGATTTGCGATCTTTACAATGTTAAACCCTCAGGGAAACTGCTTGGTGGTCCACAACCACTAGTGATAGCTCCATTTGCACGATGTTGACTAATGTTAATAAACGCAAGAATAGTGATAACCAGGGTGATGAAAAATCAAGTCATTCTGCAGAGGTAACTCAGAGCAATAACAACAATGAAGTCGTGAGCTTACTCCACACCGTTATCAAAAGACAAAAATGTCTTGAAGATAATGTTACTTGTCTACAGAAACAACTCGATCTACTTGCTTCAAAACATCCTGATCTCAAATATAGGATGAATCTGACCATGGCAGCTTGGAGCAGTTCAGAAGAGTTAGAAAACACCACTGGCAGTGAACATAGTTAAATCTGTATGTTTTCGTTTCTTAGTAGATCAGATTGGGTGATTCCTTGTGAGAACTTGTTCTTACTTTTGCCTAAAGAATATAAACTAGATCTGAAAGTAGTTTGCTTTTTCATGCTTTTTAGAGTTTTTCAAAGCATGTACTACTTTATTTCATTAATAAATGTTCTTTTTAGATGATTATTAATGATGTTTTTAATACTTGATTTGTTTACCTCAATCTTATTGCAACACATAGCTTTTTCCCATTGCCTCAGTAGTGATGTAAAGTTATGTCTATTTACAAAAGTTAAGCTTCCCATGATCAAGAAACTTTTGATTGTATGATTTTTAGGGTTTTCACAAACTCGGAATCATATACTCTTTTCCAAGAAATTGGCTAAGGAAAATAGAATATAAACAAAGCAAAACTGGATAACATTAAATTGTTCTGTCCATGTTCGACTTTGTAAGTTGTTCTTTGTTGAATAACACCTCATGGGGGAGAGATCTAAACTTGAACTTGCGCTTAATAACAAATCTTTTTGGGGAGCGTGGTTGTGGAATATAAGGAGAAAAGTGTATCTATATTTCTCCATAAGATGAGAACTTAGGGATCTTCGCCAGATTTCCTAGTTATACCATCTTAAACTTGGTATGTGAGTACTTAGCTTAACCTATTCTCATAGGTTTATAAAACCCTAGTCTCAAACTACTTTGTCATATTTTTGTGACAAATAAGGGGAGAATACATATGGTTCTTGTTCTTGTGGTGCATAACCATAGGGGGAGAACGTCATGTGCTTACTTGTTGTGCTTTTCCAAAGTATCAAGTAAGGGGGAGTAATTAAAGCTGAGAAGATGCTTCATATCAGGAATGAGTAGAATCACTTTAAAAGTTTTGATACACAGACTTTAAAGTTTGCTCAGATTCTTACTCTTTAGCACAAACAACATGTGGGATTAACATATTAACCCATGTAAGCTTGAGCGTACCTTTGTGGTTGTTTGAGCTGGATATGTTGTAGCTGCTGACTACGGATTCATCAACAAGAGTTAAACGAACACATCAAGAATCAAGGGAGAAGTTACAGAATTCAAGATACATCTGGTTAATACTTAATTGTATATCTTTTGAATTCATATGTAAATTGGTTTTGTCACTAAAATTGACAAAGGGGGAGATTGTTAGGGCATTGTTCGGTCAAACCCACTAGCGTTGGTATGTCAAGCTAGTTGTCAGTTTTAGGTGTCAAAACACAATTCTTGATTTAGCCTACCAGAGTTTAGATTTCGGAATTGGGATATAGACTAAGTAGTAGAGACCTTGAAGGCGAAGAATGTGAAGACAAAGAGGACATCAATTATTCTTCATCGACAAAAGGTTAGCAGGAGTTATGACTTTTATGGAAATTCTTCTAATCTACTTTCTCTATCTTTCGAAATAGTCGGCTACTTTGGTAGTGTTATAATAGCGATTGAGATCGTGTTCTTGGCTACATGACCATGTGTCATGACTAGTGTTTGTTCCCGCAAATACTATGGTTACAAGAATGTATGAGATAGATTCGATACCATTTGTCCATTGCAATGGTTTGCTTGCAAATCACTTGTTGGATATGGGTGAATCTAAAGGAGTACTCTTGAGCAAGAGTACAGTGGATTACAGCTGAGGACGTCACACACTTCTAAGTACTGGTTAAGCCCAGAACTTCCAGCGGATCTTGTTAAACCCTAATCTGAATGGTGAGCGGTTCCGAACCGTACACGGAACAGAAACTCTACTGAGTTCCAGAGTATCAGTTTGTACGCGTACCAACGCGAACCTCAAAATTGATACTTTTGGCTGTGATTCAGATGGAAGGTTCACAAACCGTCCCAAGTGAATATTCTCCTGGATTTTCACTCGGGTTAAACTCTGAACTCCTTTATCTCTTAGTTGGACTTGGATTATCACGAAATATCTTATGTGGTCCATCTAACGGTTCTCAATGTGTCAATAAGATAAAGATTATCTCTGGTCTGTTGGATTTCTATCTTGAAGTGTTTTTGAGCTAACAAAACACTTGGCAGATAAATGTTTAATGAATTCCAATTGAGATTAATCTCTATTACTTGGTTTGGAAGTTTAGGGTTTCCAAAACTTGTGGGACAAGTAATTGATTGCTTTATTCCAAAGCAACCTATCTTATTGAGTGCTATAAATAGAGGTGTCTATGGACGAATACTGCAAGCATCAAGCATACGTGAAGATTCCTTAAGGAAGAGATCGTAAAACTCTTTTCACTTCGGTGAACGCTTGTTGTGGTATAGTCATCCTCTATTAGGTAAAGCAGTTCCTCACGGGATTTACCTAATACTATAAAGACTTCTCTTGAGAGTTGGGAAGCACAGGTAGGAGATTGAGACCTTAGTGGTTGAAATCGGAGTAACCTGTAACCTTGGTAACCTGATCACGTTCTTGTCTATTCTACGGTCATTCTCTTCTGATATAAGGCCATTCAAGAACTGATACGTTACACACAGGGTTTCGAAAGGAAGCAACGCACGGCTGCACTCGGTGTTGTAAGACCTAGTTAGCTCCAGTTGTATAAGTTTCTTAAGTGATTCTTTTTAAAACTGAGGTAGAGACAAGTTGGGCATAGTTTACTTGCTTTACTTGTCATCCCCCGCTTGTAAGTAGATTTCCGTATGACCTGGAAAAATCCGAAGGAAGTCACTTTATGTATGTCAAACTGATAGAGGACAGTTCAAACATACATTTGACAGTTGAGGTTGCAAATCCGGAATTGTTGACACAAGCCTTTAACAGCGGTTAAAGCAACTCCTAGGCCTGTAACGGACGTCAGCTAGGGGAATCAAGTCCGTGACGATCTGTGGGGGATCTAGAGACGTAAGGAGTGCGACAATAGCCAGTTCGCTTGGAAGGTTGGAATTGGTCTCTGCTACATCCAAGACCGAAGTCTTATAGTAGGCTAGTGTTTGTAGTCAGTTTGTACTGTGCGGTGTTCAGTCTGGACGAGGTCCCGAGGTTTTTCTACAAGTTGTAGTTTCCTCGTTAAAAAAATCTCTGGTGTCTTGTGTGCTTTACTTTCCGCATTATATTATCTGATTATATAATTAAAGCAAACACAAGAAGTACGTTATTATAAACCTGATCGTTGTCCTCAATCCATCCCTTGGATTTACCAAGACCCTGTCTTCCGTTGGACTGATCCTTGTGATCCAAACTCAGGTTAACAGATCTGGATATTGATTTTTGAGATCGTCCAGATCTGACCATAAGTCTCTCGAGCCCAAACGAAAAGTTGGTTGTATTTCGGTACCCCTGCTTTATCACTAGTCGCTTGGAGCAGTCAAAAATATGGAAAATGGAAACCTCTCTAGCTATCAAACTCTTTCTCTGGAAATTTGTCCATGGAATTCTTCCAACAAATGGAAAATTTTCCAACATCTAAATTACATTGATCCTATGTGCATGTCTTGCAACAATGGTTGTGAAACTATAGCCCATATCTTTAAGGATTACCCTAATGCTCAAAACATCTGGGGTGAATTACTTAACTGTGGAAATTTCAACTTTGAAAGTCACATTGGTTTTCAAATTTGGATGCATTCCTGGTTTGAAAATATAAATAGTAGCAATTGGGCTACCACTTATACAACCACTTTCTGGTTAATCTAGAAGGTTAGATGTGATCTCATCTTAAAAAAAAAAGCTTTATATGTCGAGCATATTGTGAAGGAAATCAAGCAATTTCTCTGTGCTTATAACATGATCTTTTATAATCGGGAGCATATCCTTAATAATGTCTAGTATCAGAGTAACAATGATAGCCATGATAGTCTTATTCTAAATAACTATCGGAGGAACCTTGGTTCCACTATAAAAATACACATAATTCATAATACAAGTGATAATTGTTACCACTTTGGTCTAATTGCTCTAATTTTTACAGGAAATTGTATCAGAATCAAGGAACATTCTTGCTGCAGAAATGGATCATGAGATGACAATTGACCAGGAGCAGGAGCGGAACTAGCTTTCAGTCATCAGATAGGCACGAGAAATGGGAGCTAGCAATCAACATCACCTTTGAAGCCGAAGATACGAATCTTTTGGACTTACTGAAAACTAGATGTACAATTATCGTTGATTCTCTCTTAGCTATCATGCAAGCTTGTATACAAATTTCTTCACATATCCAAATATTTTTTTTTTCTTGTTGGCCTAAATCTCATCAACATGCAATAAAAATACGCAGCTTTCAACCTAGCCATGCTCTGTCGCAGAAATGTTAACGATCTGAATTTTTATTGGCATGGACCAAAGTTAGTTTTTAGTTATCTAAAACCTTTTGGATTGTAGCAACACTTCTCTGACTGAGGGCACCAATCCGGATGGTGGCCCTCTAGCTTATGGCGTAACATCGTAGACATTCTGCCTTTTTCTTTTTAAGAATAGAGAAATTTAGTAAATCGATCGTAGATTTTGGTATGGTGGTAGATTTGGGTCGTAAATTTGTCTAATGGTAGATTTGGGTCGTAAGATCGTTAGTTCACACCGGGTCAAAGTCAAACCCGTAAGTAGCTTAATATCTGTCAGTAAATGGACCAAGATCTCATCCGTCGTAATCTCAGCTTCATGGAACATTATTATTTAATGGCAATTCTGATTATCTTTTAGCTAATATTCAATTTAATTGAGAAAGAGTTGGCTAAAGGTTTTCTTTGACGGATGAGATCTTTGGTCCACTTAAGGTTATTAAGCTACCGACGGTTTGATTCGGCGGGGACCAACGGTTTTGCGATGTAAATCTATTATTTACGACCCAAATCTACCATCATACCAAAATCTACAACCCATTTACCAAATTTCTCTTAAAAATAACAAATTCTTGTATCATGTAACGGTTCCATCTACGATGGAGTGCAATAATCAGTGTTTAATAAATAAGATCTCTTTTCAAAAAAAAAAAACACACACAAAAAGAAACAAGGAACAAAAGTAGTCGAGGGAGGTTGATACGTAACATACTACATGACTGTAGCTTACTCACGATTCACGAAGAAAGTATCTTCTGTGTAAGTTTTCCTTCTTTTCTACTTTTTGAAGGAACAAAAGTAGTCGAGGAAGGTTGATACTTACTACATGACTATAGCTTACTCACGATTCACGAAGAAAGTACGAGTTTTTACGTCTTCTGTGTAAGTTTTCTTTCTTTTCTACTTTTTCCAATTTGTTTTGTAATCAAAAGAACGACAATCCCATCAAGCCAGCTTAAGTGCTAATTTTAGGTTCCTTATTCAACAAGGATTTTCCTTGTTAGCAACTTAGCATGCTTATCACTTATCGGACATTATTCTCTATTCTCTTTGCTTTTTCTTGAACACTGTCATCTCCATCCGTAATCATCTTTCCGTCATTAAAAGTTTGAAGCTTTCTTGTTTTTCTCTTTTTTGGATCATATGGAAATGGAAATGGAACTCACGTCTAAGTCTAATTGAGGGAGTCCTGGTGGTGGTTCCAAATCCCAATGACCTGCACCTCAAACTAAGGAAATGCAAGTGGGTTGGAAAGAGGCAGAGCAGGACGGCATATTTCTATGCAAACTCCTTGGATTGCACATAAGCCCCCAAAACATTGTCCATTTATCTTTAGTTTAAGCCTCTTCTTATTTTTGACGGCACTTCATTCGTATATATTTGCCCAACCTCGACGCTCCGTATACCTACGCCTAGATTGGACACAACCTTAACTCATGCCTACCACTATACCTATGTCTACACTTACACACTATGCTCACGCCTCACTAAGTTTGGATTAACCTGAAGTTAGCGACTAGGTTTGATCTTAAACTCTAGAAAAGCCAGACTAAATATGTTTCAGTCCCAACGATTGATTCAGAGACCAAAGTTGTCTATAGTCTGTGAATTTGGTAGTGACTGTGGACACTCTAATGATTTCTTTTGTTCCACATTTTTTTTTTTTTTTTTTTTTGCGTCTGCTCACAAGACAGCCAACTATATATATGCCATTGTTGCAGTCCTGCCATTATGCCATTGTTGTAGCTCTCAAACTTAAAGTCGATTCTGCGTAGGCACCAACCTAACAAACAAAGACAGCCACTTAAGATACCTAATTTTACTTTAGGTTCAACTCCAAGAGGTGGAGATTGTTATTACATATTTTTAGTTAAACTACAATGACAGATTCAAATGCCGGTTTGAAATTATTTTTAACAAGATTGGCAACATGAATGTGAAACTCAATGTTGTTGACAGTTGGTTCTTTTGGTGGACGGTTGCAGTTCATTCGAAAATGAATTGCATACACTTTTAACTAATCTAGGAATTACGTATGTATCATGAAACATTTGGATCTTTTGGTATATGTGTCTTCTGTTGCGGTTTATTTAAACAGTAATGTGGTTCACCAATTAGTCATTCAAAGGTGCAAAATTTCTCTCAGCGCTCCACTCCTTTCTGCA
>JAJJMA010128400.1:0-15560 GCA_023529015.1 Papaver nudicaule | reverse complement strand
GGGACTTCAACCCGGTCACTTGGAATAGGAAGACCATAGAATTTCAATAAGCCCTATATAGCAATAACAAAAACCCCTTAGTACTACAAACAAGAGGCCTAGGTAATAACAATTTCAATTCATTGGGGGTTGTGTAATGTACCTCTACATCAGCCATCTCTAAGGTCTGAATGACAAGCCTAGATGCCTGTTCAGGTGTCTCTGGTGCTGCTTTTGCTTCTTTCCATGCTTGCAGTAGTTTGACATACCTTCAAACAAATTTCACACACAAATTTCAAAAAGGTGGGTTTTTTAGAACAGATTAAAGAACATAAATTTCAAAAAGGTGGGTTTTTTTTGGAACAGATTAAAAGAACATAACTTTTACAATGTAGGGTTTTTGAGAGTAGTATTACCATTGAGCTTGAGCTTCCATTGATGATTCAACATACCCACTAAGATGTTCAGGTACCTGAGAAGTGACATCAAAGCAGAAAAGATCATGAACTAGAGCTGAAACACCAAAAACAGCTGTGGAGACACCATGGTAACTCAATAGTGAGTCATATTCTAGAATCCTTGGAGCATTTCCCATTCTCTCTTAAGATTAGACTGAACTTTATTTTGATTAAGGAAAAAATGAAAACTTTATGATGTAAAGGTAGAAATGAAAACTTCACAATGCTGCCGGCCCCTTTCATTTCTACCTTTTTTTTTTTTTTTAAAAAAAAAAAAAAGGTAGAAATGAATGGGGCCGGCAGCATTGTGAAGAAGGAGAGAGTGTTTTATGAAGAGCAGCAGAAAGGGAAAGTGAATTTTGTCTTGTCTTGTGTATCTTTTGGTAATTACACACCAGTCTTAAGCCTAGTCCATAGGGTCATGGCCCTGGTTCCTGATGGCACGGCAATAAAAGCACTCCAAGGCAAAGCTTTCGATTTCTTAGAAGAAGCCAAAGCACAGACCAAATTAGTTGGTCCAATTTTTGACCATTAATAGCGTGATAGACTGCTTTTGGGTTTCAAAAACTTTCTTATAAAAAGTTGAATTTATCACTAATAATCTTTGATTATGTTACCAAACTAAATTCTAGTTTTTCATATCAATGGACTATGATTTTGGCTCGGTTTTCTCAATTTTAATAGGGGAAAAGTAGTCTAAAGAAAACAATTTGACGGTCTGACTGATGGCACTCATGACATACAGATGACTAAACCGAGTCATTACATAAACATTCCAGAAGATGTATAAGAAGAAACGTGCTTTGAGCCAGCCCAAAATTCTGCCTCCCCTCCTTTAGTACCTCCAAGTAGTTATTTTGGTACTCTCCTTAGTTTTCCAACTTTTTTAAATACCAAATTACCCTTATTTGATTAGTCCTAATTATTTCATTAGAGTTAATAATAAGATTAGAGTTAAGTATATGATTAGGTGTTTAGATAAGTTAGAGAGAGAGAAAATCAGAATTTTTTTGTTAGCTTTTTAGGTTGAGAGAGAAGAAAAAGAGGGGAAAAAAGGGAAAACATTGGTGAACCTCCACGTAACAAACATGCGATTATCGTTGCGAGAAATCCGGTTATTGGAGAATCTTCATCGTCACGAAACGTTTTACCGGAAACTCAAGAGCAAAACAACCATTTCGATGATTTTTTTGTCCCAAATCCGGAAGATGAGCACTTGTATGATGAACCCAATGCTACAAATACACAGGTATACTTCAAAATCATGTTTAATCACCTTTCTATGGCCGAAATCGAGGTAAAGGTGAGACTTTTATGTCTCACCAGCGCCATATTCGGCCCCTATTATGAGAGCCGAATATTCCAGAGGAAGAACACTTCGGCTCTCATAATAGGGGCCGAATGTTGAGTTTCTCTATAATACAAAGCAACATTCGGCCTCTAAATTTTACAAGCCGAATGTGGATTCGGCTGCTAACATAAGTACCAATAGAGGCCGAATGTAGGCACCTGAACCTGAACTTGAATTTGTTTTTTACAGTGACACATTCGACCTGCACGATAATTCATGTTAGGGGCCGAATGTAGATTCGGCCTGCAATGATTAGGAGCCGAATGTGTATTCGGCTGGCACGACAAGTCAGAATAAAAGCCAAATGTAGATTCGGCTAGTAACATTTTAGAGCCGAATGTTGCATGCTTACATGTTTTTCTCTCTTGTAGGTTGTTCCGGGTGGTATTGAAACAACCGCCGAAGATGTGGATCCCTTACAAACCATTCACGAAGACACTATAGATCATTTTCTACCTTTTCTCGACTCGTTAGGTTTTTTTTACTTCACTCTTCTCTTTTTCTCAACCCCATTCTATTGCAAATTCTTAGTTGTTTCGATTTGATTATGTAGACTTGGAAATTTAGAGACGAATGCCGAGATTGGATGGAAGCACATGCAAAGAAAATAATGGGCGTGGTCGTAAAAGGTAGGGAAAGCAAGGAATGGCGGTTAGTGATGGTTTGTGAGAGGAGTTGGGTAAGCACCAAGGTGAGAAGACACACGAACGATCAAGTTCGAAAGCCCGGGAAGACGGATAAAAGGTACAAGACAATGACAAGGAAGAGCAATTGCCCTTTCAAGGTAGTTTTTAACTACAACCGTACCGAAGAATTGTGGCATATGAATCCGAAAATGGATTGCCGTCATAATCATGAACGTCCACATGACCTTCACGAACACTTCAAAGTCGGAGCATTCAAACCAAATGAGTACAAGGAAATCGAGAAGTTGACGGACTTGCGTGTCGCTCCCATAAAAATACTAGGGAAGTTGAAAAAGGATAACCCGGAGAACAAAAGTAGCTTGAAACAAGTATACAATGCAAGAGCCACAATTAAAGGAGGGGTTGCCAAGGTAGGGGTGTGATTCAACAATTGATGTGGTTATTTGAGCAACACAACTACACGGTGAAGAAGGATTTGGATCACAAAAGAAGAGTGAGAAACTCATTCATTGCCCACCCGGCAATGGTCCAATTGGCCTTATGCTTTCCACAAGTTCTTTTGATGGACTGCACTTACAAGACCAATAGGTATCAATTGCCCTTGTTGAACATAGTTGGTC
Source organism: Papaver nudicaule (assembly GCA_023529015.1). Taxonomy (NCBI): domain Eukaryota; kingdom Viridiplantae; phylum Streptophyta; class Magnoliopsida; order Ranunculales; family Papaveraceae; genus Papaver; species Papaver nudicaule. The sequence continues at coordinate 12,505 of JAJJMA010128400.1, read as the reverse complement.
ATACGTCGACAAAGGCACCATTCACGATGGCATTTGATTTTATGAATGACGAGACCAAAGAGAGTTATGAATGGGCATTGGACGCATGTAAGATGCTCTACGATCCGGAAGTGCTTCCCAAGGTTTTGTGACCGACCATGAAGATGCATTGATGGCGGCTATAAGAATGGTATTTCCCGACGCCGTGAACTTCCTTTGCACCTATCATATTTGGAATTGTGTCAAGAAAAAGTGCCAACCGATAATACAACCTATCAAGATGGGTGAAATTGAGAAGATTAAAAAGACACCGGAAGATCAACGAGAGCCTTTGAAAAAGGAGTTCCTTGCTAAGTTTGAAGCGAATGAAGAAAAGTTTAGATTATTCTCGAAAGAGTGGGATAATTTGGTTTTTTCACCGAGCCGTGGAATTTATAACCAAAGGTATGAATTGTTTGTTGATCGTTGGAGCGTAGAATACGAGGAAGTTGTTAAGTATTTGAAGAAAGAATTGTTGGATCATCATGCAAAACGGTTTGTTTACGCTTTCACGAATGAACATAAACACTTCGGGAACCAAGCCACAAGCATGGTGGAGGCGTCTCATTACCGATTGAAGAAGAACTTATTTGGAGTGTCGACTCGTTCGTCTCCATCTTTGATTCAATCAACGAGTATTTCACAGCTGATGTTAGAAGGATCCTTGAGGCATTTGAATGGAATAGGATGATGAAACACCAAACTTTTGGGGACCACAAGATTCTCCGCGACCTTACTCACAACATCTCACATCTATGCCTCGAGAAATTGATGGAAGAGAGAGAGTTGAAGGACAAACACAACACCCAACCGGAAGATGAATGTAATTGCAAGTTGATGGAATCGATGGGACTTCCATGTTGACATATCATGGCCAACTACGAAGACCCTGATCTCATACCTTTTGAGGATATTGATCCACATTGGAAGCAATTAAGCTTTGTTCCTCGTCCAACCGACAATCCCGACGAACCCTTTGAGGAGACGGATGTTGGAAAAAGGCTAATTGAGAAGTACAAGCGAAGTAACTGTGCGCAAAGGCAAATTCTATTGCACGAGTTGGTACCGATCGTGGAGCCAGACATCGAGGAGGGATTGGAAGAACCGGAGGTTAGGAGGGCAAAGGGTAGGTCGAAGCAAAGTATGACGAGGAAGGCAACTAGAGCTCATAATTTGCAAGCGTCTATAGATTACACAAAAAGAAATCCCTCTGGTATTGAGTACCACAATGCAAAGTATGAGGAGGAGAGGAAGGAAATAGAGAAGTTGGGGATGCCGGTACAAGATAGAGATAGTGTGTTGAGCTCAAGGAAGAGGAGCCGGACAAACAAAGCTCCATCAAGTGTGGGAAATGGAAACAATAAGGGGAGTAAGACACATAGCACACAACCTAGTTACAACAAGAAGTGGACTCTAAAAGACATCATCCCCAAGAATGAATTTGTTCCCACTCCGCCGTCTCCTAAGCAACCTACCTTGGAAATAGAGAAGGGCAAGGGTAAGAAGATGGCGACACCACAAGTGAAGGAAATACCTCGCAAGACAAAACACGCAATAGGAAAATATTCGGCACCAAAGGATAAGTCGGGTAATCTTTGTAGGAAATTCGACATGATATATGATAACTACATGGGCGACCTTCCCGAGATCATCCGACCTTATATTATAAGCATGGAAGATGTTTAAGGGGATGGCAATTGTGGGTATCATGTAACGGGCGAGCAACTAGGTCCCTTCGCGGCTTCTCCGACACCCGGTTGGCATCAATGCAACTACATTCGAGAGAGGTTTGACCTCACACTATGCAATAACCGGGATTTCTACAAGGAAATGATGAATGATGGCATTAATGGAGTAGCGGGTACAAATATGGAATTTATACAATTTCGAAGGAGACTACATGGAGGCCCTAGTATCCAAGATGAACATTAGATGGATTTTCCAATATACGGGTTCCTTATAGCGGAGGCATTTGCGTGGTACATTTCTACTCCTTTGCTTTGAGTCAAACTTATGTACCGCCTAAGTCTCCTTGCGATGCCAATGTGAATGATATGAGACCTTTTATCGGGCATGTGGGAAGATGCCATTTTATTGGTCTCAAGCTACAACCTGGTTGCCCACTACCTCCATTGCATCCCCATACCTTTTGGCCTGAAATAGAGAGAAACTACTCATGTGATTGGTATGACAAATACAAGACGGGAATTGATGAATGGACCGCTTACCACATGGAGCAAGGCATCCCTCAATGTAACGTATCGGATGGTGATAGTGAAGACTTGGATGATCACTACGCCACAGGGGCCTGTTTGTAACGGATATAGACGTTGCGCCGAATTAAAGCAACGTCTATTAGCGTTGCAAAAACGGCGTTACAAATTTTTGGCAACGTCTATTAACGTTGCTTTAATTATTTAAAGCAACGGAAGTTACGTTGCTTCTTCCGTTTCTCTTTTTTATTTAAAGCAACGTTAGTAACGTTGCTCTTTTTATTTAAAGCAACGTTTTTTATAAATGAAGCAACGTAAGTGACGTCACCACACGTCACCACTTCCGTTGCACTTTTTGTTATAAGCAACGTAAGTGACGTCACCACACGTCATCACTTCCGTTGCCCTTTTATTTAGAGCAACGTTTTAGATAAATGAAGCAACGCCTATAAACGTTGCAGATTTTTTAATTATAATTAAAAAAAATAAAATTACAAAATAAATAAATTCTGTATTTAAATTAAAAAAAATGTATTACAAATCTATACAAATACAAATACAAATACAAATACAAAAATTTATATAAAAGATAAATAAATAAATATGATGTATTACAAATCCATGGCTTCCAATGTTTTGAACTGGTTGTAATGCATAGTAAATAAAATCATGAAGTTGATGGAAGATACTGGAATATGCGACTCAACTTAATAGTTAATATCCAAAGCAAAAATTTACCAGAGGGATACGCATGATCTTCCGGGGGCGTCTAACCCAACAGAGCTTTTCCCCTGATGCATGATTCTGAAGGGAGGTATCATAGACATATCTACTTGTGTAAAGGCTATGTATTTGCCATCAGCTGACCACCAAAATCCACTCTTCCGATCCATTTCTTCCTGCAGTTAGAAAGTACATCTCACGTTGAGTAGACTAGAAGAGAGAATAGAGCAAACATATTACATATCTAAAGCAAAAATTATGATGAATGGCTTACTTGGGCAATATATATTCAGCAAGACCGTTTATCTGAAATAGAAAGAAGATGAACATTAGATTGAAGGAAACAAATTATCTAATCCTGATAACTTACATAAAGTTCAATTAAGACATATGATCCCTTAATGAAGCATACACAATTTTAATACATAAGCCAAACAAGTAGAGAAAAGAAGAAAGAAACATACGAAGAGACAAAAGAATCGGAGGTAGTGGAGATTATATATAAGCACTCACCAAACAGACTCTGGCACCAGCTGCCAATTGCTTAACTTCACCATTAACAAATTCAAGACATGGAACTCATAGTGATTTACATAAGCAAGCATAGTTCCATCTGGAGAAAGGTGAGGATCAATGATTGGCGAGGTAGGTGTGCATTGAAGCTTAAAATCTGGTTTGGAACAGGATAGACCTTGAAAATAAATCTGTCCAACCGAAAACACAAAGTTAGACAACCAGAGAAACTCAATCTGGTAAAGTCTTTGCTGAAGTGCATCTTACCAGCATTTCACTAAACATACGAACATCAAGCTTACTAAACCTACACACTATTTTAATTCTCCTAAAAATAGACTGCGAACAAAACCAAGAGGGATCTAAACATGTAAGTTGCACATGGCAAGTGTGCCCTGCACTCAAACAGACACAAACAACGAAATGCTCAGTTTCTGTCAGTCCATTTGCTCATCCTATAAACTGTTTTCAAAAGAATTACCTAACAACACAGACCGATTTCAATGATGCCCTTTTCAAAAGAAGTACCAACCAACGCATCTTACCAGCATTTCACTAAACATATGAACATCAAGCTTACTAAAGACTTGTACACTATTTAAATTCACCTACTTCTGCACGGACCTAGAAAATAGACTGCGAAAACAACCAAGAGGCATCTAAACATGTCAATTGCACAGGGAAAGTGTGCCCTACACTCAAACAGACACAAAGAACAGATTGCTCAGTTTCTTTCAGTCCATTTACTTACTTCAAGCAACAGAGGCTTCAGAGCATTGATCTTTGTGGCTTGTTCGACTCCAAGAAAACTTAAGCTGTCTAGGCTTCTTGAAGGGTCATATCCTGCAATAATAACAAACCAGTAATGGTCAGACCATCTTTCTAGTCCTTAACAATAACTAACTGGAAATGAACAAACTATAAACATAAATATAACAAGCTACGAAAGTTTCAGCTCAAGCCCTTGACAACCTAATTAAATAATGTAGTGCGAGGATTTCTGTTTTATAGAATGCAGTCCAAGTGTATTCAAGTGAGAGCTGATGTGAACAAGGCTAAAGAAATTCCTTATATATCTGCGCATAAACAAAGCTAGAACTAGGTCTCTACCAAACAGAAGCAGCAAAGTTAAATGTTCAGTTACGTGTTAGCAGTTCTGCACTAGAGGAGTAATAAACATGCCAAAATTTACATTTAGATGAAATTAACTCTCTAAAAATCCTTGAAATTACCCAACATGAGACTAAACCCAAGGTAAACATCAAAATAAACACACCTAACAATATCAGAAAGAATTCAATACTCACAGAAACCATACCCGGTTTCTCTATCAATAACTAACCTGAATAATAACAAAAACACTTTAAACAACAAACCCATCTAATAAAAAAAAAAAAAAAAAATTTCAAAAAACAAAAAAAAGAAAAGAAAAAAACACAGATCCTTAGAAAATTAAAAAAATCCCCATTTTCTCTACTGGACACAACAATTTAATCCACATATTCAGCACCATAATCACTAAAGGCCAGTTACTCAGCTGTTCATGAATTTATTTCATCTGAAGACCACAAGCATTGAAATTGAACAAAAGGAAAATGAAATTGAACTGCAGTAAATATCAATCAAAATTAATACGACAAAATCTTAATACCATAAATCCATTCCAAGATATGAAATAAACAAGATCGAATCCAAGTTAAATCAATTTCTAAACCTAAACAAGATCGAATCCAAGTTAAATCAATTTCTAAACAAGATATGAAATAAACAAGATCGAATCTCAATTGAACCCTAAACCTAGAATAACTAAAAACTCATGAAATCTGAAAGTATCTACACATGAATCAACAAGGTAAAGAAGAAAATCAAAAATTAGGGTTCAGTGTATCTTGATTTTAATCGAGAGAGCCTAGGGTTTAGCTTTTCTCTGTGGGATAATCGGAAGGAGAAGCAGAGAAGAGCGGAGAAGGAGAAGGAGAGAAGAGGCGGAGAAGGAGAAGGAGAGGATAGGTTTTAATCGAGAGAGCCTAGGGTTTAGCTTTTCTCTGTGGGATAATCGGAAGAGAAGGAGAAGCAGAGAAGAGCGGAGAAGGAGAAGGAGAGAAGAGGCGGAGAAGGAGAAGGAGAGGATTGGGTTGAGTAAAAAGAAATGGGTAAAACTAAATATAAATCCGGAAAATCTAATTTTCGGTAAAAAGACAATATTAGCCCTTCATGCGCAACGGAAGATAACGTTGCCGTGACGTTGCGCAATAAAAAAAAATAAAAAATTACAGCAACGTTAAAAAAAAATTGCGCAACGTTATTTGACGTTGCCACGTGCGCAACGGCTATTAACGTTGCAGATGCGAAAAAAAAAACGTTGGGAATCAGGCCCTGTGGCGTAGTGGATGATGATTTGATTGAAATGCACTCTTACATTGAAGAAGTAGAAACGACGGTCGGAGTTGAATGTACCCTGGTGTGCAAAGTAACTCAGTGAAAATACAACAATAAGAATAAGTAAACCAACAACTAATAATTAGTATTTCATAGTTTTCGTTGCTTCCATAGCTTCCAAACATGTCACTAAACTAATGCATTGACCGCCCTCAATCTTTCATAACATTCCACAAACTTGAATTCCCGGTGATGGATAAGGTAATATCGCTGTCGAGCTAAATTGAAAACTTCTTCGCGTAGACCTGGCAATTACTGACCCGACCCGCGGGTTGGCCCGAACCCGGCCCGAAAATACCCAACCCGACCCAACCCATTAGGTGACCGGTCCGGGTTAGGGTTTGGAAAATGGCTGCCCGTTAAGATTAACGCCCAACCCGACCCGACCTTGCTAGCCCGCGGGTAACCCGTTAACCCGCTGCATGCTAAACGTGTCACCATCTAAGTAAGTTTTCTGCCGCGTGTTGCCTCCTTAGGGCAGAAAACCCTATCTAATCTTAAACTTCCAGTCTTCCTCTCCACTGCCGTCTGCGTCTGCAACTGCCAAATCTGTGTCTCCGTCTCTCTCGCCTCAAATCTTCTCCCTCTAATCTTCTTCTTCAAAAATCTTCTGCAAACCCTCTTGAATCTGGTGAGTTTTGTTGTTTTCTACTTTTCATGCTAGGGTTTTACAGTTTTGTTGTGTTTTCTGATATGTCAGTAACCATTTGTTGTGTTTCTGCTAGTGTAAATAACAAAGAGACTAAAAGAGGATTGATCAGAGAACAGAGATTCATAGATTAAGAACTACAAGGTACAAGGAGACATTCAGAGATTGACAAGTACAAGGTTTGTTTTAATCTGATTCTGAACTACTATGGTTTTTGAATTTTTGTATTTGATGATTTGATTAAGGGGATTGATTATGATTTGATGTCTTAATCATTTAATCCATTGATGATTTGATTATGTAAATTGTAAAAAGAAGAGAAACGGGAGTTTTTTTCCGAATATTTAGGAGTACAGTGGTGGAGCACAGTGCAATATTCGGCCCCTAGCGTGTGAAAAAATAGGGGCCAAATATGAATTCGGCCCCTAACGTGTATATGGAAATGCGGGCCGAATGTACATTCGGCCCTCGCGATAAACATGAATAGAAGCCGAATAGTTAGGAGTGCAAAGTGGTGGAGCACAGTGCAATATTCAGCCCCTAACGTGTAAAAAAATAGGGGCCAAATATGAATTCGGCCCCTAACGTGTATATGGAAATGCGGGCCGAATGTACATTCGGCCCTCACGATAAACATGAATAGAAGTCGAATATTGAGGTCTGTAAAGTAGTGGAGCACAGTGCAACATTCGGCCACTAACCCATCCCAACAATAGGGGCCGAATATGTATTCGGCCCCTAACATGAAGATGGATTAGGGGCCGAATGTATATTCGGCCCTCACTTCCTCACATATATAGGAGCCGAATGTACCCTGCATATTTGTTTGTACCTTGTTCTTCTCTTCCCCAACATAACAAATAACACAACCAATAACCAAATAACCAAAGCATTGCATACATAGATTAAGAGTTTCAAGTTTGAAAAGAAAACAAAGGATTCTAACACAAACATAACGTAAAGAAGAACAAAGATAAAAGTTGAAAGAGATCAAAGTTCAAGCATTAAGAGTTCTAAGCTTCATTGTCCACGCCCTCTTTTCTTGCGACCACCATCCCCTCTTTTAGCGCGACCACCATCATCTTCTTCATCATCACCATCACCATCACCATCATTAGCACCACCGGCTCCACTCGAACCTTCTTCCTCATTACGCGGCCTCTTACTTGCCATTGTGTTACTGGCATAGCTTTCAATCAGTTGTTCCCATTCATCATGGCAGGTACGGTATTCGGTCACATTTATAGCTTTCTTGCACCCTAACTTTGATTTCATTTTCTTCAAAATCTCCCTAGACTTTAATAGCTATACACAATACAAATCACAACAAAATGCTATCATTTATACTTGCATAACCTTATGTTATTAAAAAAAAGACAATGGAAAACACTTGCAAATAAGTCTTTGGCCTTCTCGACAACTGAGGAAGCTTTCTTACTAGCTTTGGCCTTGCTAGATCCTTCCGTTGCCTCATCCGCCCTCCTTTGCTCTTCTAATACAACCTAGGATTCCCGGTTAACAATTAGAGGGTGAGAAATCTCATTGTACCAAACCATGTACCCATCAACCGTTTCAGCTGGATCATCCATGATGAGTCCAAGTTCCTCCACACGAATATTGTGGGAGTCAAGTGAGTTCCACCATTCGTGTGATGGTTCAGGATCATAGTTGCCACACCATGCATGCTCGGTGCTCTTGGTGTCTTTGGTACCGCTACCCTTTGGCCTCAACTCGAACTTCCTTGTCTCCTCATCCGGGATAGTTTAATTTGTATGTAGCCCAATTGCCTTAGAATACAGCGGGGATCATACATGGCATAACCAAAGGGAAAGAACAACGGACCATAGTACGTAGAAATTGGCAAGTCTCGTTGTGAAACGATCGCGCCGAGTTCAGGTTCACGGTTCTCGTAGGGCCTAAAGGTGAAATCTTCAGCCTTCATTTGATCTAACCTCTTCCTCAACTCAACCAATCGGCCGCCTTTGTACTTCAATTTGTTTACGTTCTCTATGAAGTGGTATTTCGCCGTGGTAGGCCTGGTAGAGTCCCACTCATTCTCATTGGCAGGCTTGTTCAACTTCAATTTGTCGAAATGATCATATATCCATCCCTTCATACAATTTAAAAACAAACAATCAACACAAAATATAGAAATATAACCATATGCGGATAACACAATTACATGGGTCGATATTTACCTGCAATAAGTTCCAATTTCCTCCAAGGTTTTTAGTTTCAATCCTAGAGGCCTTTCCAAGTTCGAAGATTAGGTGAGCAAGCGAGGCGGTTCCCCACGCGTACTCATCAAGTTTGGTGAGATCCCCCAATAACTGCAGATAGTTTGTACTCACCAAGTTCCCCGTGCTGTTCAGAAAGATGAGGGCACCAAGGTGGTACAAGATATAAGCCCCAGCGGTATGCCTCACTTCTTCTCGTCTATAACTCTATCCTTTGATTTGCCCAAGGTTCTTTCAAACTCTCTCTTCAAGTTCTTCAACTTAAAAAATCTAATCTTATTTTTTCTATTTATTCCCAATAAGTCTTCTACCTTCACATCTTTCTTAGCTCTACAGCATTCAAGCTCAGCTCTATCTTAATCCCAACCAAGGACTTTGTATGCCCAAGGATACATTTCTTCCCAGTCCATATCTTTAAAACCCACACCCACTGGTTTACCTCCAACCTTGAGGCCTTGGACGTGTTTGGGGGCATCGGCTTCTATACCAACCTCACCGAAAGGCATGTGGATTGTTCCTGTCTCCGGTTGAAACCTTTCAAGGATAGCCGAACATGTTACCATATCATTCTCGGGCATACGATGTTTGATTTCCTCCAATAGACCGGTGTTTTCCACAATATCCTTTACCCCTTGCACCTCATTGTCGAGACTCCATTTGGCCGCTTATTGTGCTCTAAGTAACCGGACTGCATCTCCGGTATCCTACAACCCAGCATAGTGAAATGAATTTTCGTCCAGCCAAAAAAAAAAAATTAAAAAGCAAAAACATAAATAAAGGAATTCACCATTGTCTCTCGGTCGATACACATACCTTAGTCTTATATACTAAGGAAGCATATGACTCCGCGTAACCAGTCAACACTTTACCACCATCGCGTGGAAGACCATGGGGTTTTCTGTCTCTTCTAGGGTCTAACAACAAGTGACTTGCTGGAACATTACTGTGTATGTTACGAGGAGTAGCTACTACCTTCTCTTTGCCCTTTCTTGATTGTTGCGGGACTTCTTCAACATCTTCATCTTCTCTCCCCATAGATGATGGTTCACTGATAACCACGGCACCAGGCTTTTTGAGCCTTTGGTCGGCACCCAAGGGTTTATCAGGATTGCGAGCTACCGGTGTTTGCCCTTGTTTGTGCGGAGAAACTTCCATTCTCCCCTTCTTACCCCTAAAGAAAACATTAACACAACAACATCCCGCTCATATATGTCATAAATTCAACTTAAAACACCCAATTTCAACGCATACAACTTTACATTCAACAGATTAGGCATTACACCCAACAAGTATTCACAAATGAGCACAAGGTATAAACTTTGGGGAGACAGTTCAATATTCGGCTCCTATCTGTTTGGGGTCGTAGAGGCCGTGTGTACATTCGGCCTCTATTTTTAGTTTCTTTTAGGGGCCGATCCCACATTCGGCCCCAAAAATAAAATAAAAAATATACAGGCCGAATCCACATTCGGCCCCTAAAAAACCTAGAATAGGGGCCAAATTGTTCTTCATTCTCAGGGAAAATGGAGCATTCGGTCCCTATTCTAGGTTTTTTTAGGGGCCGAATGTGGCTCTGAAAGTGCGTTTTTTCGACTAAATCACTCGATTCATCCATGGAAACAACATAATCATTCAATCACACACCATAATAATCAAATATGATGAAATGGGTTTGCGAAATTACCTTCGAATCGCGACCATTTCGTCTTTTTCACGCTCGATTCGATTTTGAAGTTGAACTTGGGCAAGAGTGGGTTCATCCGGATCCGATGGTGATTCTGGATGTTTGGATCGATTTCCAGCCTTTGTTTTTGTCCTCACCATGTTATATAGGACGCACGACGATTAATGTTTTGTAAATCGACGAGTTACGATGATTTCGCGATGATTTTGGCGATGAAATAGTTCAGTTTCGTGTTCGGTTTAGAGAAGAAATAGAAAAAGAAGAAGTGAAGAAGAGAGGCAGCCGAATTTGAAAGAGAGGAGAAGTTTTTTTTTTGTTTTAGGGATAGGATTAAGAATATATAGGTTAATTAGTTAGAGGTATGCTAGTAATTTCTAGTGCTAATTGAGGAATATCTTAGACATTTCATAGCAAAGGTATTAACGTAATTATAACCGTGGGAGGGGAGGCAGAATTTGGGCTGGCTCAAAGCACGTTTCTATAAGAAATATGATGGGCCTTGATGATGTATACGAAAGACAGACATAAGCCCATCAAGGCCTAAAACTCACCAACTTAAAAGTGCTCAATTTCGATGTTTTGAGGGAAAAACACTGAACCTTATTTATGATTAGATTAAAACAATATTTCTCAATCGTCATTGATGCCGAGACTGAAGAAGACAGCAAGGCCACGTTTGATATGTGGAGGACAAAGAGCAGCTCACTTACAAGAATCTCATTACCAGGAATACAGTGAAAATCCTACACTCACTAGCAATGTCAGCTCAGCCTATAAGCCCAATTGTTCAGGAATCCAGTACTGCCTGAAGAAGTAGATGGATGAGAATTCAATGATTATCCAGGCTGGATGAACCTTACCAGGAATCTGAAGGTTAATTATAGTGACGGCCTGACGGGTACGGACAGCACGCACCTGCACCTGCACCTACCTGCACACCAACAGCTCCTCCAGCGACAATCTTCCCTTGTGAATTTCTCCTCAAATCTTTCAAGTAGGTCTTCGGAAGAGAAATAGTGGGAAAGTTCTCAGTGAGCTTGAAGGTTTGAGCGAAACGGACAGCATCAAACTATTTTCCAGCACTGATCAATACTTCAGTTACACCTGCCGAAAAAAACAGAGCATGATCTAAACAACCAGAACAATCTATATAATAACTAAAATTGTGGATCGGCCCAGTCCCATAGTTGTTATCTTGTCCTTTACAATGGGATTTATGTATAACCAGCTCTAGTGCTCAGTTTGTAATTCTAAGTACTCAATTTTTTTAGAAATTGTGAACCACATGATTGAGAGCTGAAACCTGATACATATTCATGTAACAGCATACACAGTACTAGATTTCACAAATTTGAAAAGTCAAAATTCCCTGGAACAACAAATCCAATTGGAGATCCACAAGTGGTGCGGAGAAGGCTAACACCTTATCCACAAATATGAAACAACCAAATCGTTGGTATTTGATGCACGCTGAATTTAGAGCATCTACAGACTACAGTACAAGGGTGAACGTGATAATAGTAGAATGCAACAAAGATTATATAAAAACAAGCAAGATGAGAATTGTCAGTTGATATAGTATTTTGCGCCTTGGTGTCATGTTTATAAATCATGGCTACAAATCTTCAAACCCAATTCCGATTTCCTCAATTTGTATAGGTGTTTACACTATATATAACTAGAAACCCAGTACAACTGAAAATGAATAAAAACCATACTAGAATGTGATATATTGCGATGTGCAATGTAACAAAGAACTCAAGTGAAAATAACCATAACACTTTAACAGAAATTTATTTCAACAAATCTACTTAACATGCTCAAATTAGATGGCAAAAGTAAAAAGTTAAAAGGTACATAAAATTGAAGGAGAATACCTGGACTAATGCTCAACATGTCTACAAAAATGCTTCAATGCACAACACAGCGATTGAATGCCCCTTTAAAGAAGTTTCAGAATTCTGAATTTCCATCTCACCGACTTGAGTCAGACAAGCAGTAAGAATCCCCATTGCATCGACAAGTTTTC
>JAJJMA010128398.1:0-12470 GCA_023529015.1 Papaver nudicaule | reverse complement strand
AGTACTCGTGGACCCAGGGAGTTCTGTGGACATCCTTTTCAACTCTGTATATCAGGCTATGCTGTCTAAAGACCCACTATTAGCTTCGCTAGTGCAGTCGAAATTCAACATTTATGGATTCAACGGGATTGCATGTAAGCCAAAAGGCGAAGTCACGCTTAAGGTGGTCACATGTAAAGAATTAACGCTAGAAACTACCTTTTGTGTCGTGGATGTGGATTCGCCGTATGCACCCATTCTTGGGAGACCTTGGTTGCATAGTCTGAAGGGAGTTCCATCTACTTATCATCAGCGCCTGAGGTTCCCAACTCCTAAAGGAATCGTCGAATTCGTGGGAGACCCGGCTGAAGCCAAAGCTTGTAATATCGCTGATGTGGAGATGCGCGAAAATAGGAAGGCGAGGCTGAACGATAGGAAGAGGCAAGAAAAGGAGATTGTAAAGGACCAAGAAATCAAAAACTTTATCGCTAATCCATTACAATATGTCCATTCGGCGGAAGGAAAGACTTCGGGAAAGGCGACCGCGGTGCCCTTATAGCAATTAAAGGAACCCTCGCCGATGGGAGAGCAAGAATTATATTTTACAGCAATAGAGCCTACAAGAGAAGTGAACATCGGCGATGAGGAAAACCAAAAGATAATAAAGGTCGGCACATTGTTAACAAAGGAAGAATCAGCACAGTTGGAAGCTTTATTAAGGGAATACGTGGATGTCTTCGCTTGGAATATGGACGAGATGTCAGGAATTGATCCAGAAATAGCATGTCATAAATTGGACATCGACCCAAAGGTCAGGCCATTCAAGTAGCGAATACGCAAATTAGCTCCAGCGTACAAAGAAGCGGTTGAGGCTGAATTTGACAAAATAAAAGCATCTGGCATCATTAGACCACTACAATATCCGGAGTGGATAGCAAACATGGTGGTGGTGCCTAAGAAGAATAAGGGCGTAAGGATTTGCATTGACTTCAGCGACCTTAACATGGCGTGTCCTAAGAACAGTTTTCCTCTGCCAAGCATTGATCAAACTGTGGATGCCACTTCTAGCCACGAACTTCTATCCTTCATGGATGGTTATTCAGGATATAACTAGATACCCTTGGCGGCGGAGGATCAGCGGCACACGGATTTTTCTCCACTAAAGGATTATTTTGTTATACGAGAATACCTTTCGAACTGAAGAACGTCGGGGCAACCTATCAGGAAATGGCACAAAAAATGTTTGAGAAATGGATTGGGCGAACCATGGAAGTTTACGTGGACGACATGTTGGTAAAAATCAAGAAAAAGCAGACTCATGTACAAGACTTGAAGGAAATATTCGATCACATGCGGCTTACCAAGTTAAAAATAAACCCAGACAAGTGTGTCTTTGGCGTTACTTCAGGAAAGTTTATGGGATATATTGTCACAAAAAATGGAGTGGAAGCGGACCAGGCGAAAGTGCAAGCCATCATGGACATGCCTTCTCCGGCGACATTAAAGGATATCCAACGTCTCAACGGGACTCTAGCTTCGCTCAACAGATTTATCTCAAGGTTCTCTGATAAGTGCAAACTTTTCTTTAATATGATGAAGAAATGAGAAAATTTTGCGTGGACAGACAGTCACGAGGCTGCATTTCAAGGCATTAAAAGGTATCTCGCTATATTGCCAGTTATTCAACCACCGGAACCTGGTGAAGAGCTAAGAGTCTATCTCGCAGCAACTCCAGGAGCCATCAGTGCAGTATTGGTGAGAACAAAGGGCGGTGAAACGCCAATATATTATATTAGCTGGACCTTGCAAGGAGCCGAGAAGAATTATACTAAACTTGAGCAATTAATCTTAGCATTGGTCTTTGCATCTCAGCGACTTCGTTCATACTTCCATGCTCATCCCATTACCGTATTGACCAAGACACCAATTGAGTTCATCTTCTACAGCTCCCAGAGAGTAGGAAGAATCGCCAAGTGGAATACTCGGATTGAGCAGTTCGGCGTAAAGTATGAAATACGTATAGCACATCAATCTTAGGTTATCGCCGATTTTCTTGCAGACTTCCCAATAGAGGAAGAAGAAGAGGCAGAAGACATGCCATTTACGCAGGATGATGCCGACAGCGGTGTGCCAGACCTATTGAAAAGAAGTCCAGACGGATGGGAAGCATATGTTAATGGATCTGCAAACAGAGAGGGCAAAGGTATTGGTATTGTGTTCACATCGCCGAAAGGGGAAAGGATAGTCCATTCGCTAAGATTGGAATTCCCGGCGATGAACAATGAGGCAGAATACGAAGCTGTGATCCACGCCATGCGGTTGCTCATAGAGATGGGTATCAGCAATGTCCGGTGGACCAGCGATTCGCAGTTAGTGATTCAGCAAATCTCAGGGCGATATCAAACGGTTGATCCTTCCCTACAGAAATATCAAAAACTTACTAGGGAGTATAGCCAGCAGATTCCTGGTATCAAGTTTAGACATATCTGTAGGAAAGACAAAGACACGCCGATGCACTGACATTTATTTCATCAATGATGATAGACCCAGAAATCACGTCCATAGCAATTGAGCGAGTGCAGCAATCCTCAGTAGAGGAGCGAGAGCAAAGAGAAGTGTTGGCGATGGAGACAGAGGACTCAGCGGAGACAGATTGGCGAACACTTATAAGGTATTATCTTGATCGCCTTACCACGCCAGCAAATAAGACGTTGGCACACCAAGTGATTAGCAGATCGACGAACTATGAGCTCAGAGATGGGACATTGTATCGGAGGTCATTTTCAGGACCACTCCTGAGATGTGTAACAAGAGAAGAAGGAAAACAATTGTTGAAAGTAATACACAAGGGAGATTGTGGAAATCACAGTGGACAACGGGCGCTAGCTCTAAAAGTGAGAATGCAAGGATAATTGGCCGTGGATGAACAGCGATGCTAAGGAATACACTCGCCGATGCAGACAGTGTCAAATAAATGGAAAAAGGATAAAAGCTCCGGCGACATCTTTAAATTCAGTCCTCAGTCCCTGGCCCTTCGCCAAGTAGGGGGTGGATATCATAGGTCCACTTGCCATAAGTTCAGGGCAGAGAAAGTATATCATTGTGGCTACGGATTATTTCACTAAGTGGTGTGAAGCTAAGGCTCTTGAACAAAGTCATGGCAAGAGGTGTTCACATTCTTGTCGGAGAACATATTTTGCAGATTTGGTGTGCCGGCGGAAATATGCACTGACAATGGAAAAGAGCTTGTTGGCGATAATATCAGGGATCTACTCGCCACATATGCTGTTAAGCTGGGAAAATCAACTCCACTGTACCCGCAGAGTAATGGACAGGCGGAGGCAACTAACAAAACAATTGGAATGGCCCTGAAAAAGCGAGTGCAAGTGCATGGGAAGACATGGTGTGAGCACCTCCATAATGTTATATGGTCATACAGGACAACAGTCAGAGAGGCAACAGGCGCATCTCCTTTTCTTCTTACTTTTGGTGCAGAAGCGGTATTGCCGTCAGAAGTCATCCTTCCTACAACAAAGCGAGAAGCCTGGGAAAAGAATTTGAACACCGATCTGATTTTGGCCAAGCTGGATGATATAGAAGAACATCGGTTAATTGCATTAACCCATATGGAAAACTATCATCGCCGATTGTCTAGAGAATACCACAAGAAGGTAATTCCAAGGGAATACCAGCCGGGCGATTTGGTATTGCGAGAAATCCCACCTTCTCAGCGAAAGGGGTGTAGAAAGTTGTTGCCAATATGGGAAGGTCCTTACATCATTAAGCGAGGAGCAGGAGCTGGAGCGTACATATTGATAGACGAGCATGGAAAGGAATTGGAGCACCCTTGGAATGCTAAGTTTATTAAGAGATATTATCCTTGAATCAATGATGTAAAAACTCTGAAGTCTTGGGCGGGCATAATACCCAAGAAATCTTATTAGCTTATGTAAACAAATAGAGAATAAGATCCGTGGACATAGGATTGCTATCATGCGCCGAACCCCGTTAACAACCCATTGTGTCATTTACATTTTCGCCGGAATACTTTCCCTAACATGGCAAAATGCGCCAACAAGAGCAAATAGCTCCTGACCACAAAGGTCTCGCCGAGGCAACATGCCTTAGACTAAAGAAAATTTCAAAGAGAAAACAGCTCTTGACCAAAAAGGTCCAACTGAGGCAAATTGCCATGGCTAAAAAGCCCCTAAGAACTAATAAGTTCATACAAAAACCCTGATCAGGTCACACAAAAATAGCCAAGTGCTAATTACTGAGGCAAAATGCCTTGACTAAAAAATCGTCAAAGGCAAATAGCCTTCAACCTAAAAGGTTGGATTTCACTAAGGGATGAACCTTGATCTATCCTCTTCAAATGACGAAGCTATGGGTAACACATAGTACGATCCGTTGTAAACTCTATCGCGTTACTTGTTGATCTGTAAGGTTTGGCAGAAAAATATAAGACCCCCGGAGACTGGCTATATGCCACTATCTTGGCAAACCAAATACTAATAATAAGAGCGCCGACGGGCACAAGTAGCATAGCGAAAGGAGTACGGATTTGCTAGTCGGATAACCATACGACATACCATTTGAATGACAGATCAGCAAAGGGTTATGAAAACAGTTCTTAGAACAAAAATGGAATAAAACTAACATTTCATTAGGCAAAACAAAAGGGTATTACAAAGATCGTAAAAAGCAAGGAGAACATAATTTTTTCTTATATTCGGCAAAATAAAAGTAAGAAGCCAGGTTACAATAAGATGAAAATCCAAGCAAGTTCTAAGTTTACTCGGCGCCGTCCTTGGGGGTTGCAGTTTTCTCCTCTCCTCCTCGCTGTTCTACTTCCTGTTTTTCCTCTTCTTCTAGTTCTTCTTCTTCTTCCTCCTCTCCCTCTCGCTCCTCATCTTCCTCTGGTTGCTCTCCTTCTAATTCTTCTCCTCCGCCAGACTCGTTGCCTTCATCTTCGCTGTCGACGATTTCCTGAGCAGCAGTCTTCTTGCGAAGAGCGTATTTCTCAGGAACCTCAAGTTTACGCTTGGGGAATTCTTCATTCACAAAGTCTTGAACGGCGACAAAGGCAACTTTGAGCAATTGCCTGTCATGTTTCTCCTCTTGAGCCACTAGTTTCTTCTCAGTCGTATTCAAGTCTTCTTGGAGGCGATCGCGGAGTTGCCCAATATACACGACCTTGTCATCCAAATCTTTGATATTTGCCTCACATTGCTGATGCTCAAGAAGTTGGTTGTTCAAATTGGAAATGGTGGCGGAGCAGTCCTTGTGTGCAATAAGGGCCTCGCTTAACTCCTCTTTACATTTGTTATGAGCTATCAACTTGTCTGCCAAATCAGAAATGGTCTTGGTGCAAATGGCATGATCCTCAGCAATTTTTTCGTGCTTTTTCAACTCTTCCTCCAAATGCTTGACTTGATCTGAAAGTGAGAAAAAGAAAGTAAGGTTAGAACTGAGTCATGGGGAATAGGTAGCAGCGGTATGCCCTAGAAACCTACCTTCTAACCCTTGTACATGCTGGTGAACGCTCTCTTGAGCTCTACTAATGGTGGTAATTTTAGACTCAAAACTTTGATTATTACTGGGACCTAACATCCTAGATATCAAGGTTTGTTGAGAAGTCAATTGCTGATAATATTCCCTGGCACGATCGTCGTACAGCTTTGTGAAATCTTTAGGTTGTTGAATTTCCCTTAAGGCAGTCTCATTCTCGGTAGAGGCATGAATTAGTTGGCGGTGTAGGTCGTCAGCTATAGCTTTCTATACTCGCCATAAAGCACTCGCTCGGGCATGGTCAACGATAGCAGCCTCCTTCGCTTTCAAAGCAAGTTTTTCTCGGCGAATAGCTTCATCTCGCTCCTCCTCAACCCAACCTAGATCCGAGCGAGCATCTTTGGCCACACGATCAATATTTTCATTAAGTTCGCTAACATATCTTAACTCTCGGCGATACCACTTAACATCGCGATCAAAATCAAACAACAGCCAGCATTGTCGGGCATTAGCATCAGTAAGTTTGTGAATCGCGAGTTCAGCTTGCCGCAGCCGCGACAGAGTTGTTGGCGACCTTGGAAGGGATGATATCTAAGGGCCTTGGCGAAAGCAAAATAAAATACGAGCGAAAGAAGAAAGGAGATTAGAAAGCTCACCTTGGAGTTTCTGCTGGGTTTCGGCAGGGGCACGCTTCACTCTCTCATTGGCAGATCTCTCAGCTTCTAGCTGGCGAGTAAGAGTCTGTTTCTCTCGCTCTAGCTCATAAATTCTATCACCTTGAGCTTCAAAGGTGTCGATCAAACTGAACACTTGATTATAACCCTGAGGCAAAAGGAGATCAAATTAGAAACTAAAGGAAGTGGTAAAGAAAGCATGATACACTGAAACACCAAAAAAGGGTTCCGCTGTAGCCAGGTTGAAATGTTGTTGGGGAGTCAAGTTATGAGCCACGGTAGACAGCTCAGGAGTTCTCGCCAGCCCACGGTACGTCAATATGGTTTCATAGTACAACGAGTTGTCTTTTCCTTCCAGGGTGAGCAAGCGAGAAAAGGACTCGGCAAGCTCATTGGCAGCTTCGTAATGGAGCCTCTTCTGGGAGGAACAAAAGGTCTTTTACCGCGCGACATCCGGTCAAGGTCCAACACCTCTAGATCGGAGGAAACAGTAGTTATGATGTCATCAGGATGATTCCCCACCTTGCCCTCATTTTCAGTATCCAGGGTAGCGAAAATAGTTTCCTTCTCCACAAGAGAATCGCCAAGATGCTGATCTGTCATCTCCACATCAGCGTACGAGTTGGGTTCAGGAAGAGGAACTTCAGTTCGGTTCGCCTCGACGGGTTTCTTCTTTTTTAACTTGATAGCGAGATTCCCAGCTTTGGAGGGAAGCTTCGCCGAAGCAGGGACGTTCTCGCCAGTGTTCACATCCGGCTCAGAAGAAGGCTTGGTAGGCTGAGGCACGATAGGAGCGGGGGCAGCCTTTTCAGGACCTTGAGGATTTAGTTTCGCCGAGGCAGTCTTTAACCTCTTGAGGAGTTCCTCATTCTCTTGGTCTGATTCAGTACCCTGTAAAACAAACATCAATATTACCATGTAGATCAGGAAACAAGCAGAAGCAAATATATCTATATATTCTAAGACAAGTAAATGCTTGTTACCTGATCTCCAGCTTTCCCTTCTGTTTGTTTTCTCTTTCTGCCCTTGGCAGACTTCTTCGCAGCAACATCGGAAATTCGTATCTTCAAAAAATCCCAATCTCTAAAACGAGAATGTTCATCGACGAAGTTGGTCCTAACCTTTGTTTTCATTTCGTCAAGCCATCCTATCAACCAGGAACCTTCAACCCAGCAGGGAAGATTTGACCAGACGCCTTCAGAACTCTTCCGCGCGGTATAAGTGTCATTTTCTTCTTTCTTATCAGCGGCTCCGAGCATGACATCCTCAGGCTCCATCCCACGTTTAGTTACAAAGCGATATGCCCATGACTCTCCTTTGCTAGTAGAAGGAAGAACATCGTATTGTTGCACAAAATTATCAACTGTGTAAGAGGATGGATCAAATAGGCCACGCACAAAACAATCAGGATAGTTAGTCTCGTCACTCCGGCGAAGCTTCCATTCCACTAGTATGCGAATAGCATTGCCAGTAAGCTGGAAAGGGCTTTTCTTGATACGCATGACAAGATCCAGAATAAAAGGGTCGGCGGGATCGTAAAGAGAAAGTGGTAACCCAGCTTTAAGCGTGCCATAGGCAACCACAGCCCTTTCGCTGGTTTGATCATCCCGGCTGAGGTCTTCCAGAGTTGTAGGAATAGTTGGGGACGATAAGCCCTCAAACTTAATCAACTTCAAAGGATGAATGTTGATGTGATCAAAAGCGCAGTACTTATCCCAGTTATGCCAGGAAGGTCTCTTAGCGGCGGTAGATTTGTGCTTGGCGGCAGCAGTAGACTTAAGTTTAGTAGCAGCGAGAGGTTTTGTTTTTGGCAAGTTATCATTTTTTGTAGGAGAATCTTTGACTTGGGCGATATACCTGGTCTGGCGAGAAGATTCGGAAGCATTTGAAGCCATGATATTGGGGACGATTGTTAAAAAAGGTTCAGGCCGGGAAATGATAGTCGGAGAAGACAAATCCACCGGAGAAAAAGAAATCACCGGAAGAAGATGAACAGTTGGAAATCTGGGGAAGGAGAGTGGAGTGTGATTGAGATCAGGAAGTATGATTAAAAGCAATGATAGAGAAGAGAAGGAGTTGATACAGTCGTGTTTGAGATGATTTACTAGCTTAAAGGGATCAGATAGCAGAAACAGTAATTGGTTAGGTTAGGGGTTGAAGGAAAGGGTTTTGCAGAAGAGGAAACAAAAATTGAAAGGCAGATGAAGATAGATTGAAAAAGAGAGAGAAGCGAATTTATAGGAGGAGATAGAACCGACGGATCCGGTCACAGGTCAAAAGAAAATGCCACGCATGTATGACACGTGGAGGAAATAAGAAGTAATGGAGAACGTGGGCGCGGTATTTTCAGTGTTAAGGAAATTTCATCCCCGGCGATCGAAGATCTTGGAAATGAAAGAGGCAAAATGTGAGTGTAGAAAATACCATCGCCAGATAAATGAATCCTAGTGGCGAAGCAGCATGGACATGGAGTAGCCAAGATACACAGAATCACTTAAAGAATGTAATCAGTGATATGAAAAAGGAAGAAACGTGAAGGAAACCTGGGCGAGATAAGTAGTTGAGAAGTAGCTGAGAAGTAGTTGAGAAGTGGTTGAGCATTTAAGGATGGTCAGAACGGATCTATTGTCAGAGTTGACTGGTTGACTCAGTGGGATCATCGTCAGCTATACTTATCCACAGGAAGGAAGCATCGCCGAAGCTCTTGAACGATAGCCAAGACCGCTGAAAGTCACGAGTGGGCGAAAGAGGACAAACAGTGTCAGAAAACATCGCTATCAACGTTAGCTGTAATCCATTGTAATTTCTGCCTATATAAGGCAAGATATACCCCTTTGAGAGGGGTTGGTGTAATTTCAGTCTGGTTTAGAGAGAGAAAAAGGGAGTGACTTCCTTGCTCTCCTTAACCCAGTGATGTGTAAGTGATAATCTAGAAATTGTAAGGAAGAGTGATTTCAAGTCAAGGTATGATATGTAACCCCCTTTGCTAATACAAAACCTCTTGAATGTAAGTCTCAAACAAGAGGAAGAACCAAGTGAATCGCTGTCGTGTATCTCCATTCTATCCTTTTACTGTTTTGATATGATGTATGTGTTTGTATGGTATTGTATGACATTCAATGGATGTACAGTCAAAGATCTAACTAGGGGTTTTTGACTGTTATACAAATCATTGGAATGGGTTTTGTGGAGATGCCTAGAGGCAATTATGTTGAGCCCACGCTTTGGAATTTTGATGCATCTTCCTGCTCGTGATTCATATGATATGTACATTCTTTTCGATAAAGTAAGTAAACAAGAGCATAACTTGCTCTTGTTAGATTGTCCGGATGCTGTTGCCATTATTCAGCAACGCTGGGACAACGTTTTCCCTGGTTCTCCTCCTTTCAGGGTAGTCTGCAAGCTTAAATTGGTCAAAAGGATTTATCTAAATGGAACCGTGAGGTATTTGGTGTAATCCAGACCAATATCAAATCCTCCCTGGAGGAGATTTCTTCCACTTACTCTCGTAATCTAGATGGTAACCTAGACACTATTCTAGAATCTCAAGTGGCTGCTCTAGAAACTTTGTATGACCACGAGGAAAAGTTTTGGAAAGAGAAATCTAAGGAAAACAATCTGAAATTTGGTGATCGCAACACCAAATTCTTTCATTCTTGCACTCTGAAGAAGGAAAAACAAAATCCAATCCATCACTGATGGGGATGGAGTAACCCGTTTTACCCATAAGGATATCTCTTCTGCTTTATCTAGTCATTTCCATAGGATTTCCTCTGAACCAAACCTTAACTCCTCTAGCCCCATTACCGATCTCTTCTCCTCAGAAGTTTCGGCAGAGGAAAACTCCAAGCATATAGCCATTCCTACGGAGGAAGAGGTTTTTAAGGTGGTTAAGAGCATGGCGCCAGAAAAGGCCCCTGGGCCAGATGGTTTCGATGTAAAAATTTTCAAACACCAATGGCCTTTAGTTGGGCCTGATATTGTGGGTATGGTTCAGCATTTTTTCCATACAGAACATCTCCTTAAGGAACTCAATAACACATTCCTTTCCCTTATTCATAAGGTTGAAAACCCTTATCTCCAGCTGACTTTCGCCCTATTAGTCTTTGCAACACCTCTTATAAGATTATTTCTAAGATTCTTGCAAATCGCCTTAAACCAATTCTCTCCAAAATCATCTCTCCCCATCAGTCGGCTTTCATGCCCACTAGGAAGATAACTGACAATATTGTTCTTGATCAAGAGGTAGTCCACTTTATGAAAAAAGCACAAAGGTAAAACTGCACTCATGGGTCTCAAACTTGACATGAGCAAAGCTTTCGATCGTGTTAGATGGGACTACCTAATTGAAATCCTTAGGAAATTAGGTTTCTCGGAAACCTGGTGCTCTCTCATCTTCCAGTGCATATTGCGGTATTATGCAATGGCTCTCCTGGAAAGCCATACTCCCCTTCTAATGGTCTTCGCCAGGGTGACCCCTTATCACCCTATCTGTTTCTTCTTTGTATGGAGGGTCTAACCAGACTCATGCAAAAGAGCGAAGCCCAAGGTAAGATCCATGGCATATCTGTAGGGTACAAATCTTTCTCTATTTCCCATCTGATGTTCGCTGACGATTGCATTCTCTTTACCCAGGCCACCCTCTCTGAGGCCAGAAATGTGTTAGATATTATAAACACTTTTAGCAAAGCTTCGGGTCAAATGATAAACTTTGAAAAATCTGGGATTTTCTTTTCCAAAATCCCTAATAAATTTGGGAAAATGATTATTCGAATTCTCAAAGTAAAAAAGATTAGGATGTCTGACCAATATCTAGGTACACCATTGTTCATTGGTAAGGAAAAGAAATGTTTTGATTCGATGGTTTGAAGATTTCAGGGTAGGCTTCATAACTGGAGAGGGAAACTTGTCTCGCAGGCAGCTAGGTCGGTAGTTGTCAAATCAATATTGGAATCACTCCCCATTTATTAAATGGGTTGCTTCCAAATTCCTAAGGATATTATCAAACAACTCATTGCTATTCAGAGACGATTCTGGTGGGGCATTGAGGAAGAGAGAAGGGGGTTGTTTCTTAAGGCCTGGTCCTCCCTTTGTAAACCTCTAAACCATGGTTGTTTGGGGTTTAGAGATCTCCATGCAAACAACCTGGCTCAGTTAGGGAGGCTTGCTTGGAATCTAGTATCCAACCCAACTGCCCCTTGGGCTCTCATATTAAAAGCAAAGTATTTTCGTCAATGCAGAAATCCTTTTGACTCTAACATTACCTCTAAGGGCTCATGGATTTGGACTTGCATCCAAGTGGGTCTAAACCAAATCAAACCTTTGTGTATATGGCAAGTGGGCAATGGCCAACTTATAGATATTTGGGAAGATTCCTGGTTAGAAGGGGTTATCCTATCCTCTGTCTCTCACCCTCCTCAGAGTACTAGGGTTAGCCATCTTATTGACCCACTAAGTAAATCATGGAATCACTCTCTGCTTCTTGATCTTTTCCCCATAGATATTGTAGACAGAATAGAATCGATTCCCGTTAGATCTCACAAAACTGATTCTATTAGGTGGACCTTGGAAGATAATGAAAACTTCTCCACTAGCTCTCTTTATACTTCCATCAAAGATTTTATGCACAATGATAATTCTATTTGGGATAAGCTATGGGACACCAAATCTGCCCCAAGATCAAAGTTATTTGCTTATAAATGTATTCAAAACATGGTTTCCACTAACGCTGTTTTGTCCAGGTACATAGGGGTTCAAAATGTGTGCTCCTTGTGCTCTCTGCACAATGAAACATTACAGCACATTCTCTTCTCTTGTCCTTTTTCTAGATGTGTTTGGTTTGCGACCAATGTGAACCCTTTCCCTCCTATGGTCACTTTTCCATATGTCTATCAGTGGTTTAATCTTCTTCGTTCCCCACCTTATAGTTGGTCCCCAGATATGGGTGACTGGAATGCATTATGCTTATCCATTATATGGCACATCTGGAAAGCCAGATGTGAAAAGAACTACAAAGGAACTGAACAAAATCCTAGGTCTGTGGCAATGAGGGCTCTATCCTTCTGGAAGGATAACTGGAACATTTCTTCTACCACCAATCTTCCAATAACCAGTTCTGTTAACAGGTTGTCAGTTAATAGTATACGGACTCTGCCACCAATTGGCAGTGGAAAAATGAACATAGCCTATGAATGCAACAAGGAAACTAAATTTCTTACAGTCAGTTTAATTCTAAGAAATGCTTGGGGTTATTGCAGGAATGTAAGAGCAAGGAAGATGGGGGTGCAGACAAGGGGTCAAGGAACA
>JAJJMA010128397.1:0-10911 GCA_023529015.1 Papaver nudicaule | reverse complement strand
TAAAGCTAACCCATTGTCGATAAGCTCTTAATCAATCCGTTGTACTAACATGCAAATAAGGATTATTGAGAAATTAACGATCGTAGCACTGTGTTAGAGCATGGCTCGGTCAGCCTCACTAAGTATTGGTATGTCAAGCTTAGTTGTCAACTTTAGTGATCAAAACTCGACCGATAAACAACACACATTGGGTAAGGTCATCATTGAGTTAGCTTTAGGTTGTGGAAGATTTTGGTAGGATTTAGATTCACTATTTGAAGAGTTGAAGAAGACTGAAGATCAAACGAAGACATCCGGCTTCATCATTCAAGAGGTTAGTGAATCTAAATAACGCGATTCCATTATCTTTTACATTTGGGCTACAAAAGACAAAAACATAACTTAATGCTTGAGCTTTACGTTATGACTTGATCACTTGTGATCAGTGTGTCTTAAGATATAACTCCGCTCGATATTGTTGTTGTAGTTATGACGTTCCATATTGCTTAGAGCTTTCTTTTCTTCTCCGTCTCTAAGTAATATAAGGTTTTTTCTAAAACCTTCGAGTTGGATATAACAGTTATGATGTTGTCTCGGTAGTATTACGAGATTTAATCCATCACAGTATTGTGTCTCGACTTACCAAGTCTGACTCTGTCGGATTGATTAACGCGTACTTGTATGAGCTAAATGTAAGAGAGATCGTGACTCACACTTATGTTGTGTAGACTCGATATACTGCTGTTCTGAGTTCGAATATTACGTCATGGCCTAGCTTTGATTACCGAAGTTCTGAATCATTTATTTGATTCTTTATATATGAACATCTTGTATGCCATATCACACTTTTAGATTTCGAAACCATATTCTTGTTATTTCATCTTATGGACTTTCAAAGTTCGATACCTCAATGAAGGTTTTGGTAAAACTTAACTTTGATTTCGAAACCATAATCTGGTTTTCGCATCCATAAGTTATTCGGTCCAAAACTTAAAATGTGACCTATGAGAGAACATGAGTTCGAAACGATGTTTGCTAGCTAACAATGACTTGAGAATCGAGAAAACGTGTCTTGACCATGTGAGTTTTAAAAGGTCGAAAAGACCCTGGGGTTTCCTAATGGTTTATGTGAACCGGGAAATATAACCTGTGCGTCAAGGACAAAAAGGTATGATGCTGAAACGTCTTTTGACCACAAGTTCGACACCAAACATTTGTGACGAGACTAATATGTGTTTCTTGTTTCGAAACCTTAACCAAGGTTTTGTTAAAACAATATCTAAAGTTCGAAACCTTACTTTGGTTTCGCTATATGGAAACTTGATTTGGGAACCTTAATTCGGTTCTGGTCATATATGAACTTTAGGATCCGAAATCTTAATTTGGTTTCTGCCAAACAATATGTAGATTTCGAAACCTAAAAATGGTTATCTCAGAATGCGTATTTTCGAAGTTCAAACTCTACCATTTTGATTTGTGCTTCAACGAATTAATGAGTTTGATATTCTCAGATTGAAGTTTGAATTTATTCATCTTCAATGTACTAAGTTGGTTTGAGTCATAGTCAGAAATATGGTTCGTCGCTCTAGTTAGTAGATACATGATTTCTGATCAATACTGTACGTGATTAGATTTTCTTATGGATATACCACTCGATCAAATATTCATTTGGAGTGCGTTTGGCACCGATGGAATTGAGGGTGGAATGGAATTAGGGGAGGTAATTGGAGGGGTAGTCTGTTTTTTGGGTGTTTGGCATAACCTTTTTTAGGGTGGATTTCTTTTTCCAGTCAACTTATTTTCCTTCCCACAATGGAAATCAAGTTCACCACCCCCCTCGGAATTCCAAATCCACCTGATATTTTCCACCCATATAAAACTAAATTTTCCGTCCTTTCTCTCTCCGTTTCCTTTTCTTTTTTCTCTTCACGGTAAGCTCCGCCATCGCTACAAACTGAGATTAATCTGGGTAACGTTCATCATTCTTCTCATGTTTTTATCTAGATCTATGAGTAAATTTATGTTCTTCATATATATAGTGTTTGTGTTTTTGTCCAACAGTTGTGTGGTTCTAGGTAAAGTTATGATTTTTTATTCCTTTTTTTCAAGATTTCATTTCTAATCTTCTGTATTTTCCTTCTCCTTGTTCAAAGAAAATTTGGGTTTTAGTTAATTTCTGTTTTTGGATAATCAATTTCACAAAATTGTTAGGATTTAGGATTTACGGATGATTTTAATTACTGAGATTTTGAATTGATTTCAGTTTTATGGAAATTGAATCTGTTTTTTTTCTTCCTCGGGCACGTTACCATTTAGGTTACTTGCTGCTGATTATGGTGCAGATATTACTTATGGGGAAGAGAGTCTTGATCATAAGTTTATCAAATGATTGTGCAAATCCAAATTGGAACTACATATGATTGTGTTTTTGTAATTGATTGATTTTTTGTTTGTTTCTTGCTAACATCTATTAGGTCGACTGATTTTGTTGATAAAGAAACGGAGAATGTCTTGTTTAGAACTTGTGAAGAGGAACAAGATTCAAATTGGGACTTCGGATGCTGTTAGAGCTCTTACTGCTGCTCAGATAGTATATGTATGTTACTTCCTCTTTGGCTATCAGAAGCATTTTGATAACTTCGTTACAAAGGACTAACATGTGTGGAGTTTTTGTGTGTTTTGCTGTATGATTGTTTGTGTTGGTTTGAATGAGTTAGTGACTGCGTGCTTACTGTTTTCAGGTGGAATGACATGATAAGGAATATCACTCTGTTATATCATTTTATTACTAGTTTCAGTTTCTTACCTCTCAACTCTAGTGTGCTTTTAAGTAAAATGTAGAATGTGCAGGAGCCTGTTGCTTGGTACCAAGTGTTTGGTGGGTTGGGAATTTTAAATAAGCAACCACACTTTTTAATTTGTTGACTGTAGTTGCCAAACTATCCTTGCATTTGTATTGTGGCCATGATATGAGTATATGGAATTTGCATCGTCTGGCTCTTCATTTTTTGGTGGATTTTGGTTTGCAATATTTTTTATCTAACTTTTTTCACACTGTTTACATCTTCTGCAGGTGAATGACTTAAACACTTGCAGGACTAAAACAACTCTGGACTCTTGGAGCATATTTTGCAAGTTTCTGACTGGTATGACGTAAATGTCTAGATGGGAGTACTAATATACTTTCGGACTCCCAGAGTATAACTTTTATGTTTCTGACGGTGGTACAGTAGAAGTTTAGCATCTTGTGTGGGTGTTACATTTATTTGTAATGTAAAGGTTACTTAACATTTGCAGTACTGATCATAGCTCCGTACTTGAGAGTTTTATTTTCCAAGTTTATGTTTGCAGTATGTCAGTTGAAGTCTAGATCGCAACTGCAAGTGTGCGGTTGCTTTTTATTTGTAATGTAAAGCTTGTGGAACATGTGGTGAATGCTTGTGTTGAACAAATTATGATCACAAATTCACAATCAATATATTAGTATTTACATACGGTGTTTTGAGTGTTGCGACTTCTTTACATTTTATGTTTCTAAAGTTGTTTTTTTACCAATGAAAAACTCAATGACTTATCAAAAAGAAGAACAAAGAAAGAATTTTTAGATAGAAGGGAGGGAGTTCCATCCCATGCCAAACACCTAGAATTAGATTTCCATCCAAAGTTTCCATCCACTTCAACTGTCATGCCAAACACCTAAAAATGACTGGAGGTAGTTAGAATTGAAGGTAATTGGAATTCTAGGTAATTGTAATTCCATAGAATTCCAATTCCACTGGTGCCAAACGCAGCCTTGGTTTATCATTTGATGTTTTGATTTGAATTCTTGGATATCATTAACGTGATCATCTATATTGGAATCGGGAATTCAGGAGGTTTAACATTTTTGCAACTACTCGATGAATCATGTACCGTACTTTATTGGTATATCTTTTTGTATGATTCGGAATGTCCATTGAACCTACGTGTTCACTTAAGATTAACACACAAGGCTTGTCCTCGTCTGCTATGATACGTTTATGCGGAACGTTGAGCCACGTTGGACCAGATCCCACTTCCACCTAGGATCGTTCTGGACCGTCCAGCAAAGCCTAGGAAGTGATGTCGACATTATCAAAGCTGATGACAACATTTCGAAGTAATAATACCTTAAGGAGATTTTCAAAACAATAGGACACGTTTTTGAAATGAGCTCTTTCCCAGGGAGCATATTTGGTAAGCATCATACTTTGAACTAAATGAAATATCCAAATATACCTTATGAGTGTTATTTGCTTTGATTGCTCTTGGCCAAACATTTATTGAAATATCTTTTTCATTTATGAAATATATTTTTCTTTAATGTAAAATGCTAGAGTATTAGATCTCATTAAATGCTATGAGTCTAAGTGAGGTATTTCAGAACATATATGAAAATGTGCTTTAATGAACTTCCGAAATTAAGTTAGCGTCATTTCAAAGCTAAGCCTTAGTCAATATAAATAAGAGTAGTATCTCTCCTGAAATCTTTGTCCCTCTACCAAGCTCTTCTTCGGAATTGTAAGCTTGTGTTATTCACTTTTCCTTTCAGTTTCCTTTAAGCTTTTGCTTTCGGTCTGGATTAGTGCAAGTCTTCTCTTGGGGATCGAGAAGCCTAGAAGTACCTCTTACGGAAAACTAGTTTATGTTTACTAGTCTTCTTTGTATAGTACTTGTGTTCTGTTCTATCACGTCTATCAAACCTTGCGATCTTGTTATTCTATGATCCTTCTCTTTTGCTATAAGGCCACTCAAGATCGTTGTGATTAGAACATACTCTTTATCTATTAACATGGATTTGTCAGCAAGCCGCTTTCGATTTGTGTGCCTAAACTATAGATATTGAGTGGAATCAAGATTGTTGTTATTGGATTTATTTTTGCAGTTACACTGTTCTTCATGGTCATATCATATTGTACTTGTTCCAGCTATTTGCTTGATTCCAACTGGGACGACATGGTTGCTCTCTTGATCGTTATCTCGAGGGGTTTATTACCAAGTAAACTTAAATATCCTCGCTCTTGGTGTAAAACGACTTCGGTGAAATATCTGTTAGTGTCCAAGGATATCATCTAGCGATTTGACCAGCCGCTATTTGGTTGTTGTCCATAAAGTGGTAATCGTCCGATTGGAAGTCGGGTAGCGATAGTCCTCGTGACGGGCTGTGAGGCAACTCTTGCGTAAGACAGTAAAGGACGTCTGTTTGCGTAGGGGAGTACATGTGCATGACCACCTTGCTGTGGTTAGAGGCGTAGGAATTTTGAGGGGAAATCTTGTGACTAATAGTCGTATTAGGGTCATATTTTTAGAGCATTGCTCGGTTGAACCCACTGATGTTGCTATCTCAAGTCAGTTGTCAAGTTTAAATGACAAAAACACAATCCTTGATAAGTTTACTGTACAACTCGGACTAGGATAATTTTAGGTAATCGAGACGGACCATTGAAGACGAAGACCAGAGCTTACTACTTGATAAATCATAACGTCCTCGCTAAAGGTTAGAAAGGTTTTTCCTTTCCGTATTTCGTACTTACCATTCTATCATATCAATAGTCTATGATGTTGTTTATAAGATCCGAAGGTATTCTAGGATTCTTCGCCTTTGCATTTGTCACAACCGTGATAATATGTATAGGTAGAGTATGTTGAATTGTCTCATGAAATGACCTCAACGGTGAACGCGTACATATGTTGCATAAGGTATTTCCAGAGAACGAGTGAGTTTGTATGAATGCGTACATACGAGTTCAAGGTTTCTCCTGAACTCTAATAGACGGCTCTGTGAACGCATACACATAAGCCATGGAAAACTCTCAACTTTCATATGATTGAGTTTTCGGTTCTATAATGATTAGTTCACGGACTTGTCATTACTTAGCCCATGAAATTCAACTACTTAATCCACGCGATGTTCAAATATGTTTTTGACCAGAGGTCGCAAACCTTCAATCAAGGTTGAGTCCTCTTTAACTATTGGCCTAGTCCAAAGTTAGAAGAAGATTGAGAATGGGTATTCAAGCTATGGACTTTCCTAGTTCCAGAACTTGCTTGAGTCCTACTCAAGGTTGCTTAACTTTTAAGCAAAGCCTCCCTTGGTGATCACTATAAATATATGACCTTCTGCAAGATACAATTCCAACCCTCTACACATCTGTATATCCTTGCATAAAGGTTGGTCGTCATCTCGAAATCCTTTTGGACTACGACTATTGAAAGACTTCACTTGAGGATCGTGAAGCACAAGTCGGAAGTAAAATTCCTGATCTTGTATCTTGGGTCGATTGAATTCTTTCAATCTTATCACGACCAAGATTTGATAGAAACTTCGTAAGGTAGATCTTGAATCGTAAACCCTAGAAGTTCTATAAAGCAAATTCACGAACTAGGTTTCATACTAAGTTCGTCAAGCGTTAGGAGGTAAAGATGTTTAGGCTAGATCAATAAGCCATATTCAGTAAATCAGATTTCCATTTGTTTTAGGTGTAAAACAATAAAGAGAATCTGAGGGGTAAAGTGTGAAGTGTGATGATGTAATAAAAGATTGTAATGGAATTCGAGAGGTCAAGATCGAACAAAACTCGCCTAAACCAAGAAATGGCCGTTCGAGTATTGCTTCAGTTACAAGAAGAAGATATAGGGTTGGTTTAGGGAAGGAAGCAGAGAAAGATGAGATCAGAGAATTGCTATGATTTTTTGTGATGTTGATGATATAATTGCTAAATAAGAATGGATATTCAGTTCTCACTAGATGTTGAATGCTGAATGAGAAGAGTTAACCAATTATTGATAAGATAGATTGATTATACTTGCACTGAATTAAACTGTTGAACTTATCTGTTCGTGTTGTTGTTGTTTCCAAACTGGTCGAGTGACCTATTTATAGCAATATATTTCCAACTGATCTCGTAAGAAGTGGAAGAAGTGGAAGAGTGGGAGTGCGGAGTAAGTGGGGCAAGTCTTGCGCCTAATATTAGGGAAGAACAAACCGTCCACTTTCTCATCCCCTCTTTTCAGCAACGTTCACACGACTTAGTTTTCTTTCTCGTTAAGTGATTGAACCGTTGCAATCACACGTGCCGTAGACCGCCAAACCAAAACCCTAAAGAATATCCCCCCATGTAACTTACTTGATTCTCGTAAGATTTGTTAAATATTTGTTAAGTCAAAGATGACTAGGTGCAAGTCGTACCAATTACTGGTAAACTCAGGACTTTGCGATAAGATAAAGATTTAAGCGATAAGCTTGAATATCTCTTTGAGATTTGGTCTAAGGATTGAGCCGGGCAATCGCCATTTCAACCAATGAGATAAATCTAAGGGTTGAGCTAGCAACCGCCATTTATATAGGATAAGATAAGTCTAAGAGCTTCTCCAATGGTGTTGTGGTCTGCTTCCTATGTGGCAATGTGGGAAGACATCCTCTATCCATATTTTTAACCAATTTACCTAAATATGAGGAACAAAAACCAATCCATCTCCAACCCATCGACCCTTTAACCTCTTTTTAGCCTAGCTGTCCTCAACTTAATTATTTTTATTTAAGATTTTATTGTAAAATAAAGATTTTATCCAAGATCCTCCCGCTTATCAATTATTCTCCCGCCTTGAACTCCCTCCATTATTTTGGCGGCACATTGAATTGGATAACAGATTTCCCTCAAAATCTAGGTTAAATGTTATCTAGTTTTCCCTATAAAAGGAAGAGAATATGCAAACCCTAACTTCATCTTTGTTTTCCACTCTACTGTCTATTTAGAAAAATAAGATCTAAAGAATTTCTGGTGAGGTTCGATCTTTTTGTCTTTGTATGTTTTTTCTTTTGCTAGTTTGTTTGTTTTTGCTTTGATTATTATGTTTGTTTTTCTTCTCAATATTGAATCATGGTAGATTTACTTGTCATCCAGTTTTTTTCTTGGATGAGATGTAATTAACCTATATTTTTGAACGATTTTTTTGTTTCATTCGAGTTTCTTTTATCATTAATCACTTTCCTGGTTAGAAGAAATGATAAGGTTACATGGTTGTTTGAGTTACTAGTTATCTATGATTGGATTTGTTTTGTTCCATGAAGGAAACCTAATCCTTTCATTTTGCAGTTGTCATTCAAGAATGTCAGACCCCATGTCAACCGAGTTTCAATCAGCAAACAAGGAAATTGAAGACGTTCATGTCCGTGTAACCTCTCCTGATCCCAGTGCCGTATTTGGTACCCCACAGACCCATTATCATCACTTGAATCAGCAGCAACCAAACCAATTCCCTCCACCTCAATTTCCTGTCTCATACCCTCATTTTGGAATGAATCAATTCAATGGTTCATTTCCCTCTACTGTTGAGCAGCCACATGGGGTTGGATTTTCATTCCAAAGTCAAATGAATGCTCCAATTCCTCCTTTTGAAACTTGATAGGTTTCTAAAATACCTCTCTAAAGTATTCATTGATTATGCTTTCTTTGCTATTTTTGTTGTATTAGTTGCGTTTTACGTTTCTTTTGCATTTTGTAGGTGTTTTGGAGTCATATGGAGAAAAGGGGCAACCAGATGAAAGAATCACTGGAGACAGCCGTCTAAGCACTACCTAGTTGCTAGGGGCAGTCATTCTGGTTATTAAATAAAGCTACAAGAGCACCCGCATATGTCTGCTTAGGGCAACCAGATGCTAATGGAGAAGTATTACAGGGGCAGACGTCAGTTCTCTTTGGGGCTGCCACCCCCTCTTATTCAAAATCCAAACACGACCAGATTACATCAGTTCCAGATTTCTATATCTACCGAGCTCCAGTTCACCACCAGTTCTGCCATCCTCAAGCTTTGGTCCGAGGGTTGCTGCCAGGTCTGATGTAGCCAAGGTTCGAAGGTCATTGCAAAGGGTTGCTACCATGGGTTCAGCCAGGGGTTAGTTACAGGAGACGGATTTGGGACAGAAGTTTTGGCTGTGAACAGGGGAAGAAATTGGTGTGTTGCTATAGAGTTTGTCACGGAAGTGAAGACATATTTTCGAAGAGAAGAAGGATAAACAGAACATGGGTTTCGAAGCTAACTTGGAAACAGACAATTCAGTGGTTCGAGTTTGCCTTTGGGTTATGTGAAAAGAATGGAAAAAGAACAACGATTTCTGCCATGGTTTGATGCCATTGATTTTGTGTGTTGAATGGATGAATTCAGACCTGTGAATGACAATGAGCAATGGGTTTTGTGTATGAATGTATGCTGTTGCAGGGAAGGAGATGAGATCAGTGTTAAACAACCAGAACAAACTCATCTGTTCACCATCAGAAATAGGCACACCAGGTGTTTGCTGAATTGCCTGAACTACGATTCAAGCTTTTGTTGCTACTACCAAGTTCTGTTGCTACCAGTCTACAGTTCTGAGTTTGCCATGGGTTCTGGGGGTTATTTGAGAAGAATCAGGACAAGGTTTAAGAAGGATTTTCGAAGCTAACAGGGACTAGAGAAGTGGGTTCAAGTCTGTTGTGGTTTGGGTCCAGTTTTGGACGGAATTTCTGGCCAACAAGGACGCACAAACAGACTTAGTTTGCCGGTGTTTTGGGTTCAGTTTTGGACTCAATTGAGTGGATTTGTAAGAAGTAATTGGACTGAGTTTGAGTCCAGGTTAGCTTTGGTTTCTAGGTTATCAAGTCGGCAGAAATTTGGAGATATAAAAGAAGAAAAGGATACCAACAAGAGACATCTCTCTCGCCTCACAGTTGCTCTCAAACAGGGAGGAGCTTTGCTCCTCTCCCATCGTCTCCATC
The DNA here is from genome assembly GCA_023529015.1 of Papaver nudicaule. Classification (NCBI taxonomy): domain Eukaryota; kingdom Viridiplantae; phylum Streptophyta; class Magnoliopsida; order Ranunculales; family Papaveraceae; genus Papaver; species Papaver nudicaule. The sequence continues at coordinate 1,159 of JAJJMA010128397.1, read as the reverse complement.
ACCACCACCAGGAACTGCATCACCTCACATCCACTACCTACACTCCATCTGTCCATCACCACACAGCAGCAACAACTCTGCAGCATCCTTGCATCCCCAACAGCAGCATCCTGTTGATGGTGGTTTTTGGCGAGGAGGTCAGAGGAGTAATTTTGCATCAATTTCTGGCATCCTGGAATAGCTCGAGATAAGGTATGAATTTATTTTTACAGTAGGGATAAGATATTTGGTTGCTATTAGCCATATTTTAATATCTCGCGACCCTAGCCTAGTAGCATGGTCCATATCCCTGGCCTACGTATTAAAATACCTATGCATGCACATTAGCCTAGCTCATGCTCAAGCCAAAACCCTAGGTGCTTCACGCCACTCCATGGCATACTCTGGAAGTGCACGGCATTGGCCATGCCTAAAACCTTGGATGTGCACGGCCTTGGCCATGCTCAAACATTGGCCACGCCTAAACTTTGGCCATGCCTAGACTTTGGATAGGCACGGCATTGGCCATGCTCAAACATTGGCCACGCCTAAACTTTGGCCATTCTTGAACTTTGGATAGGCACGACATTGGCCATGCCCAAACATTGGCCACGCCTAAGCTTTGGCCATGCCCAATCTTTGGATGCCCACGGCATTCCCCTTGCCTCTTCTTTGGGTGCCCACGCATCCTCCCTTGGCCTGTTTTTGGACGCCCATGGCTGTCCCCTTCTTTAGTTTTTGGGTGTCCATACTTATGGCTCGCCTTAATCTTTAGATGCCCATGGCATCACCCTTGCTCAACTACTTGGGGGCCCTTGCGCCACCCCTCGCCTTAGTTTTGGATGCCCATGCATCCACTCCTTGCTTTAATATTGGATGCCCATGCATCCTTCCATTTGTCCACGGCCATGCCCTAGGTCATTCCTTGGAGCCCCATGATTACGCCTTGGCCAAACTCTTGGAGGTCCAAGATTATGCCTTGGCCAAATACTGGAGGCCTCATAATCATGCCTAGCCTAATTTATGGGGGCCTTATAGTTGGCTCTCGCCTAATTCGTGGGGGTCTTATTGTTTTCCCTCACTTGTACTTATGGAGGTCCATGATCATCATCTTCCCCTCACGGCTATCCTTGCCTCCTTTGAGCTAGAGTTCATCTTTTCCTAGCCTCCCCCTATTTAT
>JAJJMA010128382.1:1308-12851 GCA_023529015.1 Papaver nudicaule | reverse complement strand
GGTAGTATTTCGGTACCCCTTCTTTTTCAGTTGGTATCAGAGCAGGTTAACACACTAAAGACGTAACTGTCTGTGTTTAACTAGGCTTGTGAGTCATGGACCAAAGCGTAAGAGCTTGTAACGTACCACCAAAGTTCGATGGCACAAACTACCTATGGTGGAAGACTGCAATGACTTCGTTTTTGCAAGCCCGAGACTTCAAAACTTGGGTTTATGTCATGAAGGAATATGTACCTCCTACAGTTGTAGTTGATGGTCAAACTGTTCCTAAAGACATAGCGGTTTATGATGAAGTGGAAACACTCGCCGCTAAGCAAAACTATGATGGGCTTAATGCTATCATTCATGCAGTTACACCTGATCTATTCCATCACATAGCTACATGTGAAACCTCCCACGAGGCTTGGAAAAGATTAAGGAATGTGTTCGAAGGTAATACAGCAGAAAAGGAAGCTAGACTTCAAAATATGATGTCCGACTGGGAAAACCTTCGAATGCTTGAGGATGATACCTTTGAATATTTTAATCACAAATTGTCTGAAATAGTCAATGCCTGTCACACTTATGGTAAAACTATTCCGGAAAGAGACATTGTGGGCAAAATTCTGAGGTCGTTACCATCAAGGTACGAATCCAAAAAGCATGCCATCCAAGAAGTACACGGCTTAGACATGACAAGAAGTGACCTTGTTACAAAGCTAAAAATCTTCGATCATGAGCACAGTAACCCTAAGAACATTGGACTTAGAGCTACTGGGAAAACAAGGAAACTTGTAACCGAAGAGTGTACTTCGAACACCGACGCCGGCAATCATAGTGGGAATGAATCTGATGAAGAGATATCCTTGATAACTCGTCAGTTTAGAGATCTTCTAAAGAAGAGAGGTAAACGTTTCATCAAGAACATCCCACCATCTACTCCTAAGCCTCATGATAGAGTCCCATCTAAAGAAGGGAACAAAAGGGGAGATGATGATGATATGCCACAATGTTATAAGTGCAAAGGTTTTGGCCATTTGGCTGAAGAATGTCCCAATCGGAGAAAATATACCGGAGGGAAAGCCTTTGCTGCCTCACTTGACGATTCATCTGATGTTTATTACTCAGCTGATGAAGAAGGTGAAATGGCTCTTATTGTAGAATGTGTCAAATCTGATAATATGGGTGATTCCAAGTCAGAACTAGAAACATGTCCCACCCCAATGGACACAATCTCTAGTGACATATCCTGCAAAGAGGTAATCATCCCTATACTACACAAGCAACGCCTTGTTAGGTGCAGCTACTGTGCTAAAAAGGGACATGATTACAAGCAGTGTCATGTATACAGACGTAAAGTCAAACATGCAAAGAAACTGCAAAGGAAAGCGGCCAAACTCATGAATGTGATTCAAATCTTTGAAGCAGCCAATAAAGATCGAAATCACTCTAACTCCTTAAGGGCAACACAAGGAGCGGAGAAATTCAAGAGAGCCAGAACTAAGAAAGGCAAACTTAGTTTGGAAAAAGACTTAACACCACCTCAAGAGCATTATCATGCTCTACCCTCTTCGCACTAAGTGCAAGAAGGATTGACATCTCATCCATTGCCCCTTGGGATGAGAAGTCATAATGTGGTCGGGCAAGTCCTAGAGTCTTTTTCGTTTTCCATATCTGTTTTGTAAGTAATTGATAACCCACAATTAAGCACCTTTCAGTGTCACTAGACATAGAGTATAATGTTGAGCCTTGCTCCATGGAACTCATGATCACCAGTGATCAGACTGTCTAAACGGAAGGTTAACATTGTTTCTGGGAATCTCTGAAAGAGAGACGCATCAATGAAACAACAAAATTCGCGAACACGGTTCCCGAACCGTCCCGCGTAATCAGATCGATTTAGGGTAAATCCTCATCGTATCTGGTAAGTTAATGCATCCTTATCTCTTCGAAACCCTCGAAAGAATTGTTTATAAAGAAATCAGAAGTCTATTCTTATTTCATTCTAAACTTTTCAACATGGTAGAAATCCTTGATATCACTTCTCAAGGCAAGGATCCTAAGTCAACTGACAAGGCTACCATGAAACCAGATGATCCTTTGAAAACAGCCAAACACAAAGGAAAGAAACCCTGGTTCAAGAGGAAGAAGAAGAAGAATTCAAAATCTGACAAGGAAGAAAAGCCTTCTCAGAAGAATCAAAGGATTGCATCCATTCTTAAGGAATGTAGAGAAACAAAGAGAGAATTAAGATCTCTTGGAGAAGTGTTTCTGAAAACTCTGGCTGTTCAACAAGATCTTGTGAATAAACAAGAAGAGCTTATGAAAGAAGTGCATAACATCTCTACCAAAGAGACTAAGGAATTTGAATTCGATATTCCTATGCCCATGAATGAAGATCAAGATTTTAAAGAGATCGATAACTTCGTCATGACTTCTTTCAAATAGATTAGTGGATTCCTTGTGAGAACTTGTTCTTACTTTTGCCTAAGGAATTTAAGACTAAATCTGTTTAGTAGTTTGCCATTCATGCTTTTTAGAGTTTTTCAAGCATGTACTACTTTATTTCATTAATAAAAGTTCTTTTTAGATGTTATTAATGATATTTGCAATATTTGATTTGTTTACCTCAATCTTATTGCAAAGCATAAGCTTTTTCCATTACTTCGGTAGTGACGTAAAGCTATGTCTATTTTACAAAAGTTATGCTTATTCCATTACCTCGGTAGTGATGCAAAGAAACTTTTGATTATATGATTTTTAGGGTTTTCTCAAACTCATAATCATATAACTCTCTTTCCAATAATGGCCAAGGTAAAGAGAGTATCAACAAGGCAAACACTGGATAACATTCAATTGTTTTTGTCCAAGTTAGTCTTTGTTAGTTGTTCTATTGAATAACACCACATGGGGGAGAGTTCTTTTTGAACTTGCGCTTAATAACAAATCTTTTTGGGGAGCGTGGATGTGGAATATTAGGAGAAAGTGTATCTTTATTTCTCCATAAGGTGAGAACTCAGGTATCTAGTTGTTCAGATTACCTAAGTATACCATCTTTTAAGCTTGATATGCGAGTACTTAGCTTCACCTGTTCTTATGGGTGGATGAAACCCTAGTTTCCATCTACTTTGTCATATTTTTGTGACAAATAGGGGGAGAATACATATGGTTCTTACTTCTTTTTGGTTGCATTCTCATGCATAACCATAGGGGGAGAACATATCATATGCTTACTTGTTGTACTTTTCTTAAAGTATCAAGTAAGGGGGAGTAATTATAAGCTGAGAATGCTTCGTATCAAGAATGAGTAGAATCACTTTAGAAGTTCTGATACACCAACTTCAAAGTTTGCTCAGATTCTTACTCAGACGCACAAACAACATGTGGGATGAGCATACCAAACCCACGTAAGCCTAAGCATACCTTTATGGTTGTTTGAGCTGGATATGTTGTGACTGCTGACTACGGATTCATCAACAGGAGTTTAATGAGCACATCAAGACTCACAGGAAAGTTGAAGAATTCAAGAAATCAAGAACTACATTTGGTTAGTACTTCATTGTATATTATTTGAATCCATATGTAAATTGATTTTGTCACTAAAATTGACAAAGGGGGAGATTGTTAGGGCATTGTCCGGTCAAACCCACTAGCGTTGGTATGTCAAGCTAGTTGTCAGTTTTAGGTGTCAAAATTCAATTCTTGATTTAGCCTACTAGAGTTTAGATTTCGGAAATGGGATATAGACAGAGTAGTAGAGACCTTGAAGACGAAGACTGTGAAGACAAAGAAGACATCAATTATTCTTCATCGACAAAAGGTTAGTAGGAGTTATGACTTTATGGATATTCTTCTATTTCTACTTTCTCTATTCTTTCGAAATATAGTCGACTACTTTAGTAGTAATGTAGCGATTGAGATCGTGTTCTTGTGTAACATGGCTTTATGTCATGACCAGTATTTGATCCCACGAATACTGTGAATCAAGAACGTATGAGATAGATTCGACGCCATATGACCATTCCAATGGTTTTCTTGCAAACTGTTATGTTGGATATGGATGAATCTAAGGAGTACTCTTGAGCAAAGAGCCCGTGGATCACAGCTGAGGACATTCTCATGTCTAAGTTCTGGCTCAGCCCAGTTCTTCCAGCGGATTCAGAATTTGACCTAATTTGACTGCGGACGGTTCCCGAACCGGTTTCGCGTACCTGGAGCTAAAAATCTCCTGTGTCCTATTTGTTCACGTACCAGTACCTGAACCTGACACGGAGAAGTTCCTGGTAAGTCAAATTGCGTGTTATTCTTTTAGAGTTTCACTTTGAGTCAAATTCCAACTCCTTTATCTCTTAGATGGACTTGTGTGAAACATAAATACCTTTTGTGTTCCATCTAACGATCCTCAATGAGTCAATAAGATAAGATTATCTCTGGTCTGTTGGATTCCTATCTTGAAGTGTTTTTGAGCCAACAAAACACTTGGCAGATAAATCTAAAAAGGAATTTCAATTGAGATTAATCTGTATTACTTGGTTGGCAAGTTTAGGGTTTCCTTAACTTGTGGGACAAGTAATTGATTGCTTAATTCCAAAGCAACCTATCTTATTGAGTGCTATAAATAGAGGTGTCTAAGGACAAATACCGCAAGCATCAAGCACACGTGAAGGTCCTCAGGGAAGGTAGCGTAAACTCTTTTCACTTCGGTGAAAGCTTGTTGTGGTATAGTCATCCTCTATAGGTTGCAGCTCCTCTGGGAACTCCCTACGACTATAAAAGACTTCCTTAGAGAGTTGGGAAGCACAGGTAGATTGATCCCTTTGTGGTTGATCAGATTAACCTGTAACCTCAGTAACCTATCTTAGTTCTTGTCTATTCTAAAGTCCGTCTCTTCTGCTATACGGCTATTCAAGAACTAGTTAAGTTACGTAAAGGTTTGAAAGGTAGCAACGCACGGCTGCACTCGGTGTTGTAAGACCTAGTTGGCTCCAGTTATATAAGTTCCTTAAGTGGTTCTTCCTGTATAACTGAGGTAGATACAGATTGGGCATTGCGAAGTTGGTTTGCGTGTCAGCCCCGATTTGTGAAGTAGATTTCCGTATGACCTGGATTTGACAATCCGAAGGAAGTCATCTTTGTTTATGGTAAACTGATAGAGGACAGTTACACCATAAGTCAACAGTTTTGGTTTAAAACCCAGTATTGCTGACAAAAGCCTTTGGCATCGGTCAAAGCAACTCCTAGGCCTGTAAAGGACGTCAGCTAGGGGAATCAAGTGCGTGACGATCTGTGGGGGATCCAGAGACGTAAGGAAGGCGACAGTAGCCAATTCGCTTGGAGGGCTTGAGTTGGTCTCTGCTACATCCCAGACCGAAGTCTTATAGTAGGCTAGCGTTTGTAGTCAGTTTGTACTGGGCGGTGTTCAAAACTGGACGAGGTCCCGAGGTTTTTCTGCAAGGCAGTTTCCTCGTTAAAAAAACGTTTGGTGTCTTGTGTGCTTTACCTTTCCGCATTATAACTCTGATTTATAATTAAAGCACCAAGTAGTACGTTATTACCTAACTGTCGAGATTACTCCAGTTAGAGGTTTGGATATTGATTTTTGAGATCGTCCAAACTCTTTACCATAAGACTCACGAGCCAAAACGAAAAGTTGGTAGTATTTCGGTACCCCTTCTTTTTCATAAATTTTCCTGGCTATTTTGAGGGCGAACTTTTTTAATGAGGGTGAGCACTACTTCAAATATCCCATCCCAGTTTATAAGGGGTGCTAAAACTTTGTGCAAATACTAAAAAGTCCCTATGCTAATTTTACTACTAATTGAACTACATAACTAATCAAAAAACACCCAAACAAATACCCTCTTCTATATATCCTTATCAACAAACACTCTTCTTCTCTCTATTTCATTTCTTACTCTCTAAAATCCATTTTCAACAAAAATTAACACATTCAAAATTCGGATTTTGAAGAAGCTTGGTTTGTTGATTAACTTACGTTACAAACAAAGATGGTTAGTCAAACAGAATCGAATAATGGTTTTATTGGTTTATGTGAGAAAAGGAAGAAGAGGAAGAGTTTCATCAAGATCAAGTGTTGTGGAACAACCCGAGATTGAAGAACCACAAGAACAACAACCCCAACAACCATTCATGGATGAGTCTCCAATTAGGAGGTTAGTTTACTCCAAACACTATGATTCGCATGATAATAGTAATTTTTTTTGTAGTTACAGAAGAAAAATCGTCGAGGTTTATCTCAAAACCATGCCGATTGTTCATGTTCTAGGTATAAAATTTGTAGAACTCGTCATGATCGATGAACTTATCATGACGACTTAGAAATTAAAACATACCATGCCGTATATATTTGGTTCCTTAAGTCGTAGAGGTTATATATAGGTCTCTGACGATTGTTCATATTCTGGTTATGAAAATTTCCAACTCGTCATAATCAGAGAACTTATCCTGACGATTTGTTTCCAGTATTTCCTGACGTATTTGTTTTGATTTATTTGGTCGTAAGGTTTATGATAGGTATGTGACGATTTTACAGTTAGAAAAAGCAAAAATGGTTATACTTTACTTTCAGTAGTCGTCACATTTGTATGCAAAAGCATGACGATGTACTGTTTGTTAGCTAGAGAGTCGTCAAGTTGTTCATCCTTACCGTGACGATATTTATGCATGGTCTTTGTTATGCTATACATCCTTGGAGAGCCGAGTGCTCCACAGAGTGAGCTAGTTCCATTACCACTCCCACTACTAACCGAGGAAAACGTTGTTGAACATAACTTTGTTTTCATACCATTGTTTTCAACACATAATGTAGTCAATCTTCGACGAAGAAGAGTTGGTGAGATGGAACCGTTGCTTCGTTGTTTTGTTTTCAACCTGTCTAAGGGTGATAAGCCACAACAACATGATTGAGAGATCTGGGGATGTAACCAGATTTGGGCGTGTTATCAATCCTAATGAGTGAACTTAGAAGAATCTTTCCTTAAAGTGTTTTCAATTTCTTTAGTTGTTGAATTACTAAATTGTTAGTTAAATTTTTGTTCCCTAAATTCTATGTAGTTGGTTTGTGTGCTCTCGTACATTCTGCTTATTATTATGTTAGTGATAATTTTGTTATTTTGTCGTACATTCCACCAAATTGTCATAATATTAACCACAACCTTGAATATATTTCATGGTCATTGTTATTTTGTCTAGCCTCGAAGAGCTCAGCCCTCCTCAGTATCCATTAGGTTCAGAGGTTGATCCTGAACCCCCACTATCAATGCGCCTTGATCATCCACTTTCGATTGAGACACGACGTCAAATAAATGAACTCATTGATCGACCTCCCCCACGACGATTGCAGGGGGATTATGTTCATGATTATCTTTCTGCCCCCAGCCGTCGTCAATATCCAGTAATTCCATTTGCTTCTGAGATCATCAAAACCCACCACCAATTCGCGAGGATGATCCACGTGTGATTCATCAACGTCATTTGTATACACTACGTCAGGAAAAGCCCCACTATAGATGTTGTTGTATTGACTGTGATAGGGTTATACGCATCAACATGATTCACGACCAAATGATGGTGGATACAAAGAGACGACTTGTCTTTAATCCTTATGAATGAACTTATGGCAACCTTTCCCTACATATTTTGTATTAGCTTTAGTTGTTGAATTGGGTTATTTTGTTTGTTGAATTAGTTAAACTTTTCTATTAAGTTAATCTGGTATGCTACAGTTTTTTTATACATTCATTTGCAGACGTTTGAGGTTTTCATTACGGTGGTAACCATTAAATTATAATGACTCAAACTTTGCACATAAATCGTCAAAGAATCAGAAACAACCGTGACGAAAAAGCTGAAATCGTTAGGTTGCGTTTATAAAACTTGACGATTTATGTTGCAGTTTGAACCTACTCTGTATGAGTTTCATACTAAATCGTTATAGTTTATAGCTATACTATGACGATTTATTGTGGTTTAAAGTTGTGTCATTTTGTTATATATATCCTATTAAAACAAGATGTCGTCACATATATTGTCAAACCTTAACAATTTGGTTCCTTTTCAGTTCCAGTTGAAATTCATAATCAAACTAGCCTAGCTACCATGTAGAATATAAGCTTCAAAATAAAACATTTATACCTACAATCAAACCTTAGGAGTAGTCTTTGAATGAAATACATGCCGATAATAGAAGATTTAAAATATGAAACACACCACTTTCTTAACAATAAAGGGTAATAGACTCATAGGTGTTTCTTTGCCTTAGCTTAGGGTTGCCTGATCTTCAAATCCTCCTTTGGACTTGATCTTCATATCTTGGTGGAGGTGGGAGTGGGCGAGACATGTAACCCAAGATGGGCATTTTGTCAACCATCTTCATCCAATGCGTAGATATCACTCTGGACCGGTGTGCAGGATCATTAGGAGAAGAACTCCTTCATATCCATATTTGTCGGAGCCTGCTACAAATATTCTGCCCTTATTGAGGATATCATACCCCTCAATTGCCTTGTCGTGTCCCTGTGTTCTACACCCAGCTAAGCCCGCCCAAGTTGGGTCATCAAAGATTTCTTTCCAACTAGGCGAAATCTCAAATGGTTCATCCACATTGTTGACGATGGCGGGAGGATCACGAGACAGGGGTCCCAACATGGGTAACATACCAATGTTGTTCATCCAATGCGTATCAATCATGGTAGAGCAATTGCAGTAGGTCGCATCCCTTCCGCACCTACAATAAAAAAATTGTCAAGAAATATTGCCATTCCCTCAACAACTGATTCCCATCCATATAATTCATTCCCGCCAGAGATCCACCAAGATGGATCCATGACGTTAGGCTTTTTTTCATGCTCATCTTGATAATCGTTCCCCTTTGGAGCATGTACACAAAATCCACTAGGTTGACCTCCATCTTTTGCATAACCACCACTACTTGAACCCAATTTCTTGATTGCATATGGCCATATTGTTAGATAAAGTATGAAGGATTGATTGAGATAAAAGATGAACAATTGTAAAATTAGTGTTTGTGCTGAAAATGGAGGAGAGTAAAGATAGAGGCCGTTTTTTTTAGCTTTTAAAGGGTGAAATTAGGGTTGGGTAGTGATCCAACCACAATTAAGACGCTTTAAATACCTACGTCGTAATGGTTATAAAAACGTTCGTGACGATTCAAAGGATTTAGCCTAAAGTCGTCTTTCAAGGCACTCAAAACATGACGACTTAATCTTTAACCAGATACCGTGACGATCGCATATACTAAGTCGTTATATTAGGCACTCAAACCATGACGATTTAGGTTGTTCCAAATTCCCTTCTCTGCCCAAGTTTTGTGTAGACTCGTCAGGGTTAACGAGATACCATGACGATCATGTATTTTAAGTCGTCATGTTAGGCCCTCAAACCATGATGATTTAGGTTGTTCCAAATTCTCTTCTCTGCCCAAGTTTTGCGTAAATTCGTCATGGTTTGGACCCATAAGTATGACGATTACGTCTTCTGTCGTCATGGTTCTGGCAGTTACCTTGATGATTTGGGTTGTGATACTTTGAACTTTTGAAGACATTGTACTCAAAAAACGATGTCGTAAACAAACACTTTAAGAAAATATATAATTACGTAATAAATTGCACTCCATAAGTTTGATTTTCACATACGATGTTCAAAATATAGTTGTCCAAACAACTCACGTACTGCTTGTCAGGAATTTTAATACTACGCAAAACGTTATCAGTTATCGCCCAAAGTTGCAAAGAGAACTCGTAATTCTTCTTCCACTCCAGAGAACTTAAGGTAAAAGTACCTTTGGAATTGTGCAGGTGCACCGGTGGTAGCGGACACTTCTCCTTGAGCTTCAACCCTATAAAATGGCGTTCCTTCACAAAAGCCATAACAATTCTTCTATTCTGATTCTCCGGTGTGCAAACTACCTTCGAGGGGATAAATGTGTAACTCCCTGCAGGAATGTTAGGAGTAAAGGAGTGCACAACACAATGAAAAGTATCCGCTAAAAGTTGGCCACACTGAGGAATTTGCATCCAATATTTATACCCAGCAGTCTTAGCTCCCTTACGCCCTTTCACACTAGACATCAACTCCTTGAATTTATGATCTTGAACCATCTTATCGCTTTGAAGCATCAAATCAATATACATTTCCTTGTCCTTTAGTAGTTGAGCGGCCATCTTTGTCCTTACATATCCTACTTGGCTCAACCCCATCGCATCCGCCTCATCAAAATGCCCCAACTGTTCACAAGCAACGTGGTAACCACAATGTCCATCCCCCTCGACGTCGTCATGTAATATAACGAAATCACTGATAATCCAAGGGATGTCCTCCATATAGTTTTTGTAAATTGTATGAATGGTCCTCAATGGTCTTCCTGTGTTTGCATCCATGGGGGTCACCATTGGTCTAACCTCAATTTCTATTGTTTGCATTCCGCTTTGTTGGTTTGACTGTGGAGTGCACAATTCCTCATCACCGTTCGTTGGAGCACTTCCTACACACGCTGACACTAATGATGTTCACACTCCTTGAGTTGTTTCTCTAAACTTGGATAAAACTTTTTCTTTTGGGTCAGCAGAGCTCTCTTGGGTAAGCACCATCTTCCGGCCACTCTTATGCTTCTTCTCCCCTGCTCTGTGTACTCGGCTTCCACTAACTATGTTAGGGTGGGGTCTCTCTTAGTACTTTTTTGAAACTTCTTTTCCTTCCTAATTTCACTAAAAGAGGTTGCGTTGATTGGTCTACCAGTGGGTTTTTCTATCTCTGGTTCTTCAGCAGTAGTCAACACCAAAATAAGGGAAAGAATAGTGCGTTCACGCAAAGCTTGTTTACTCACATGATTCATGGTGGGGCATGATTCAACTATTTCACGATGCGCATCGGTGTCAACCCAAGGTTGTGTATCCTCGAATGTAGGAGCATGAATATATGAGAGTTGCTTCCAAAAGGGATGAATATCCTCGAGCGGAATATGGTCTTCATATTTACCGAGACGATGAAGACACGGAAGTCCTATACCGATCATCTTCTTAAATTCACAAACTTGCATTATACCTTGCTCTTCCATCTTTTTAAAAATAACATGTTGCTCCATCATATAATTTATCGCCCAATGCGATACTCGGAACATAATATAACGAAGAAATATTTTCTGCTCCTCATTATAATTTGTGCAAAACGAGTTCCTACTCTTTCCCATTTCCTTTTGAATCTTCCACAAATCATGATTACTATACTCATGGATACCTTCTTGTAACGTAACAACCCCATTCTGACATACATCGAGCATCCTCTTCAACCAACCATGAGCTCCCTCAACCGTATTCGTTGCCTCATTCTTGAAATGAGGATAATCATAGGTCCATGCATGAACAAACCTTTGTTTGTGGTCGGTTAACCACGTATCTATGCAATAATCCACCGTTTTATGATACTTAGGTCTCCATAAATCCTCCCACTTTTTCAAATTTACATAAAACTTCTCCTTGGTCTTCGAGTGAACCAATTCATCCCAGTCTAACAAATACTCCTTCCAT
>JAJJMA010128374.1:13723-39242 GCA_023529015.1 Papaver nudicaule | reverse complement strand
CTAAATTGAGTATTCTCACTCCACACTTTAAATTCCTAAATTGTTCCGAACGTCCATATTTACGGTCTCAAGAAACCACTTTAATTAACCACGCTCAAAACCAACAGAACAACCACTTCTATTTAGTGTGAAATAGAGAGAAACACAAAATAGAGAGGGAGAAGGAGAGAACTCTATTAAGATATGTGTGCAGAATACAAGAATTAAGCCTCTATTTATAGAGGACTAGACACGAGGGCATCTTAGTAAATAAACGTCTAACCCTAAATTTCCCTTAGATACTGCCCGTGCAATACACGTTTATAACACTCCCCCTGATGACCACTGTGTCTAAGTCACTATGAACATAACAGGAAAACTCAAAAGAGAAAAACCTGAAAATGCACGACTTAAATCAGTGTTGGACACGCATATGTTGCCTCGTTAAAACCTTGACAAGGAAAACCCAATGGGACAAAACCTTGACGAAGGAAAAAGAGTAAAACGCGTCAAGTCCTGTGAATGCGCCTTTGATGATAGCTCTCCCCCTGATGAATACTTCAATTGAATCTTGGCTTGCTAATATTTGAGTCGAGGCTTCCAATTCTGATAGACGAGATTCTTGAATGCAGAAGATTACCGTGCTTTTCGTGAAGAAATGAGATTCTTGAATGCAGAAGATTATTGTGCTTTTTGTGAAGAAATCTGTTAGTTGATGAAGTATTCGTTAGCGTTACTTAAGCGGTAGTGTCTTCGAATAATACTCTTGCGCGTCTTCGTTCTTCGTCAACACATTGAGAACTTGTGTCTTGGATTGGTAGCTTCTCAAGATAATTTGCAGAAGTGGTTGATGTAGTTTCTTCACCAAAGAGCCAAGATATGAGCACATTACAGTGATTGAATAGGTACTTTGTATGGGGATTAAAAAGATATCCAATTCCTAGGGTATAGTTGAGTTGAATTTGATCTAAACGAAATGACCTAGTTAATGGTGGGCATCCACCAAATAACAAAAAGTACACAACTCCCCCTTGGATGACCGCCATGTTTATTTGTCTCACTAAAATCTTGCCAGGAAAACCCAATGGGAAAAATTAGGACGAAGGAAAAAGAACACAATATCAACATGTGTAACGTCAGCGAGATGTTGCCTCATCAAAACCTTGTCAGGAAAACCACATGGGACAAAACCTGAAACGAAGGGAAAAGAGTACAACTTTGGATGTATTTACGTATGCCAACTCAACTACATGAGTATTCCATAGATGAGCATCAAATAAAAACTCTAGTTTCATATAACGTCAACGAGTTGTTGCCTCATTAAAACCTTGTCAGGAAAACCACAAGGGACAAAACCTGAAATGAAGGGAAAAAAGAGTACAACTTTGGACGTATTTACATATGCTACTCAACTAAATGAGCATCAAAATAAAAGCTTTCATATAAAAGTCAACGAGATGTTGCCTCATTAAAACCTTGTCAGGAAAATCACACGAGACAAAACCTGAAACGAAGGGAAAAGAGTACAACTTTTGACTAATTATGGATGCTAACTCAACTATATGAGTATTATACAAAATAAGCATCAAAATTAAAACTCTAATTCGTTAAACGAGTTTTATGCAAGCAACTCTTAAACTACAGATTAAGAAAAATGAGATTTATGCTGCTAAAATTAAGCGTGGATTTTAGTGTTTCTAAGGACTCTTTAAGAGACCTATAAAGATGATATCATCATCTAATCCGGATTTTGGTCTTTCACCGAACTTTTTAAAAACACTAAGGATTCTTAAACCTGATATAATTGAGTCAGGTAGCTGCCAAAACATAATATTCTCCGATCACTCTACTTGTGTGAATGCAATACGAGTCCTTCAAGGACTACAAAGCAAAATGCATATTTGGATAAATGAATATTACTGAACCAATCCCGGGGTCTGGCAAAATAAAACCCTCAAATCGTTTTAGAACGATCATAATTCTCTCATTGCGCATTGTGACTAACACCAGCCTATAATTTCAGGCTTGGCAATTTTTTAGGGTGTAAAGTCATGGATCCATAATAGCGTCAATCGAGAATTATATTATCCAACCTAATTTGGAAAGTATGCCAACCAATCACACATGTCGATATTTCTCTGCAGAGATTTTTATGTCAGTAGCTACTGTAAATGAATATTCGACAATTAATTTGCTACGATCCCACACAATTATCTACTGTATGCATACTTTGAAAAAATTCAAAATTTACTGGTACCAGTGCCCACGCGCATTATAATCTCCTCCTCTTCAAACGAGCTTGGAGTTATGAATTTTGAGAATGTGGATCGTATTATGATAGGCTCTATTGGAGTCACTATCTGTAGCATGTACTAAAACGCTACCTGCCAGATGTGATTGGATTTGCCTTTCGAAGAGGCAAAAGCTTATTGAAAATCAAATTGAGATATATTTCACGTCAATTCATAAAACGGCAGCTTTTCAAGATTTGATCTGGAAGAGAAATTGATATAACTTTTAAGTTAATTAAACACCAACAGTTAGTTGCATATATTCTCTCCCTGATCACGACGGAAATATTTTCATCTCATTATACGATATCAAATTTTGTAAAGTATTATCCGATTTATTCAAGGACATATACTCATATGAATTTCTAGGTCTCACCACAGATACTGACTTTGCAAGAGTCGTTATACTCAAATACCATCAACCATGGATTACTTTTGGAACCAACAATTCATTTGCTACATCCAGAAGTAGTAAAAAGAAATATGCAAATAATCTCCAATAACTTCTCGGGCCTCTAGGGCCAACGAGATAAAATCATGGACACTTTCTGTATCAAAAGAAACTAATTTTTAAGATCAATTTAGTCACTACAAGGACTAATAAAATAGGCTAACAAGCCGGGTGCGCACCCATTGATCAATGTGTCCTATCGTACTCCAACTACAAGTGGAACGGTCCCAAAATTTGGAGATTTACTACTAAGAGGAAAATTAAAATTGCTCGATATCCCCAGGAATTAATGGAGCAATTCCTCGTTTCGTTGGTATTTGCAAATGTTAATTAAAATCGAGATATCTCATTGGAGCATAGATAGAGAAAATCTAATTTTAATTGGTTCATATGATTCTTTTGAAGAAAATAAAGAATTCATAAATCGTTATACATTTGCTGGAAAAAAAACACCTTGTGGTGTGGTTGATGAATGGTTTCTTAGGAGGAATATAACTCATATATATGAATACATGATCAATGTCCAATTGACAAAGATACCAAAATAATTGGCCGTAGGTTGTCTACAACCATGCATGTAATTCATTACTATAATGGCAATTAAATCCAGTTTCCTTTAGCAGAATAGAAATTGTATACCATCTTTTGATGGATTCTTGTTTTTCCTTCTCTATGAAAAGAATTAGAGAAGAAAGGTAGTCAAGTGAAAATTGATTACCCACATCCTAATATAAGGACTACCCAATAGATTTCAACTGCACCGATAATTTGATTCGAGAATAATTATATTCCGTGATCGGTGTTACGAAAATATATGAAATCCATTGCGAAAAATACACCATGAAGTATAGCAAAGGAAAAACATTAAATATTTGCCATCAAATAAAAAGAAAAAAAAAGTTAAATTAAAGAGAAAAAAATCTCTTAAGACAGTAAAAGATGTGAAAAAGGTTATTTTTTACTGTGCCACAACGAGTTCCGCTTTGATATATGTGCGTTTGGGTGCTCACTCCATGCATACAGTTTGGTATAACCGTGATTATAATCCAACCCTTCCGTATATCTAAACAAAAGACAAAGACAAAAGAGGTATTAGTAGTGAAACATGAATCTATTGATCGAAAAACCACCTGTACATATATAGGTTTATAAGCACATGGTCAAAGGAGTGGGTACAATAAACAAACACTTGGTGTACAGTACTAACGAATATGTACGAAAGAAAGGAGTGCTAATGGTGTACAATAAAGAATTCTGTTTTGTTAAGTCATTAACATTAACATCATATCGGACAAAAGAAAACAAAAACCCTTGACTTTTCAATACAGCGGCGTGAAAAGAAAAAAATAGTTTATACGAAGGAAAATATGGACTGCTCAATCGGTAGAGCTACGTGCATGATAACGTAGTGTGAAATAGAGAGAAACACAAAATAGAGAGGGAGAAGGAGAGAACTTATTAAGATATGTGTGCAAAATACAAGAATTAAACCTCTATTTATAGAGGACTAGACACGAGGGCATCTTAGTAAATAAACGTCTAACCCTAAATTTCCCTTAGATACTGTCCGTGCAATACGCGTTTATAACACTATTATTTATCTTGAAACCTTCTCAAACATCGGGTGGAATTTCGTCAGATTACCCACGTGTTTTGGAACGCTCAAGGTGCAGATTGTTTAATCTAAAGTAGAGTTTAAGATTGCTTATTTCTAAACTAATGCAGTGGTGCATTTAGGTGTAAAATGATACATTAGATTTTGAATTGTTTAAATGAATGATTTAAACTGAATATATAGCAGTAACTTCGTTTAGGTGTCACATAGATTGGTCATTGATCTTAACTATCATTTTTAAGAGTCAGTCTACCAAGAAAGTGCATCACCAGTGCCAGGTTTATATATAGAGATGAGAAGGAAAACTCAGAAACAAATGTGTAGTGTAATTTTGATAATATTTTGAACCATTGATTGCATGATTTCGAAGTTTAAGACCAGTTGGTGAAACATAAACTCCGTTGATGAAGGGAGTTGATATTTTCCGCCTTTGGCTACATCAATTGGCTGATAATTGTAAAGTAAAAATCATTGATTTCTTTCTGTTTTTTGTTAGTGGTTGGTACTGGCAATAATCTTGGACAACAACCATTGTTGAGGTCGCTGACAAGTGACAACAGCCAAGAAGAGCAACTAAACAACGCTTGGAACTTTCCAATAGCAGGTATTCGCCTTAACTCCTTCTAATTCACAGTCCACTAGAGAGAATCATCGTGCTTATGGAAATACCAAAATTACAGACATGTTTTTGTAGCCAAAATTTATCTATGGTAAACCCCTGCTTAAAATTTTGTGCAAGCACCTGCTGAGTAAAGATTGATCTTGCTGTTGATATTCCTATGAGAGGTTTCGCAGCTACAAACCTACAATATTGAATACCGGCGCTGCTCCAATTGAGTGTGTTAAGATATTGTCCTGATCTTTCAAAGCAATTGATGTATATTGCTTGGTGGCAATGACAAATACGCACCGTTGGATAGTTAGATGATCAGAACTTACTTGACTGCATGGTTGTCATCATATCTCGATTTTAAACATGTTGATATTTTTTGATTGGTTATAATAGATATACAGGTGCTATTCCGCTTAGGTGTTTAGTAATCTGGCTTTTGCATTTTGTGTTGTTAGGAGATTATAGCATATATCTAGAGGCAAATGTAACTATGCTTGGTTGTTCTGAAGTTGAATGATTGGTTGTTTCGTACGAGTATGTGACATGAGGAGATCTGAACCGCATAGTGGCGGATAAGAGCTAAAGGTTTTTTGCTCCTGGATTTTATTGTATCGGTTGCGGTTTGCTCTTTCTCTTTCTAGGATTTCTATTTTGTGATTTAAGAGGCGACTGATATCACTAATACTGCCATCTTCCTCCTACGGGTTTGTATAAGGGTTGGTTGTCTTTTAGAGCCAAAAAGTATTAGATTAGCTACGTTTTTAAGTGTTCTAGCAACTTTGTTAATTGTGTAGTATTATATGGTGTTTGTGCAGGAAGTTAGTTTAGCGCAGCTCTCAGCCACCCAGTCAAAGAACTCATTGACACCTCCAACATTTCTTTTTTCATGCATTAAACTTTTTATTTTTGTTATAATCATCAAGACAAGTAGTTAATAAAGATTTCATGATTTTTCGTTATATTTGGTCGAATAATCATGAACTCTCTCTTACAGCCACATGATTAACCAGGGTTCTATCTGTATCAATTTGCTTAATAAAGAACCTACGTAAAAGTCTGTTTTAAGACATATATTGAATGAGTATATTTGGTGTCATCTTTTGTATGTCTGTTTTATGCCGCTAAATCGTGCAAAAGTGGTCCATTTAATCGAGTATCAATTTGTCTTTGAGAAACGCGCGGCATAAATCAGCAAAGCAGATGCTTTAATGTCATATTTTTGTTCCATTGTTTTGGCTCATGATGTGTTTCATTGTTTGCAGACATATTCTATGTGTACGAGATGCGTTAGTAGATATGTCCACTATAAATACAGATCATAGTGGAGTAAGCCAAGACCATTTTCTTATTCATGTTCTCTTTCTCGATCTCCTTTTTTCACGAACCAAGAATGTTTCAGTTAACTCTCTCTTTTTCCTATGAATCAAGCAATTGCGAAACTCACTATTGTTTGTTTTGATTGTATATAAAAGGATCAGCAACGAGAATCAAGCTCTCACACTGAAAAATCTCTCTTATTTGGTTATACAATTAGGATTCATCATCCGTTTAAGATTTTGATCGTATGCAGAGTCTTGCAGAATGCAAAAACTTTTGATTATATTCTTTTGTATGCACTAATGTTATTTGAGTTGTATATTATTTTTAACATTCTCTTGAGAGATACCCAAGTTATGCATGAAAAGATGGAAACTGCATCAACTTATATACTCACATGTTAAGGGGATCTCAACGTAATGGATCATCTTTTGTTCAACTTTCACAAATCCCTCTGAATCAGTGTTTCTCTGTTGAGTAAGTGATCCGTGCATTGTAATTTACCTCTTTTTAGATATCTATGCAACTGAAAGTTTATCGACAGCTTTTACTAAGCTCTAAATATTCTGGATGTCGTTTTAAGTGTGCTGTAGTACTACCAAATATTAGTTGCTTACTGGAAATTGCAGGATAACATTTACAACTATTCAACTCAGCTCTGACATAAAGTCAGCGAGGTTGGAAAGATTACTCTGGATAGATTATTCGAAAATTTTCTCATTTTATACTTGCATCCTTTCCGTTTGCAGAATCTGTAGGTACGTACGCATGGTGGCGAATCCTTCTAGACAAGGTAGAAAGGCTTAGCATGGTACATTACATATGGTAAGGTGCTCTTCTCTTTTCAAATCTATATGTACTATAGACTTGGGAATTCGTTGTTGGGTAATATGTGCGTATCAAGTATGGGATTAACTAAAATCTTTTCTTTATATCCCTCATGGAATGACAGATATCTAAGAGGTGTTTTTTATTTATTTTTTTTTTGTTTTTTGTTTTTATTCTATTTGTTTTTTTTTTTAATAATAACTTTTTTTTTTGTTTTTGTTTTATTTATTTATTTATTTTTATTTTTTTTCTGATCAATGGTTGTTAACCGTGGTTTTCCATTAATAGCGTAACAGGTAGAACTCAGTGTTAGCATCACTAAAAGGATGGCTCATCCAATCATCATGTTTTTTGAAATTACAAGCATAAATATTATTTTCCTATAGTCTGACAGT
Organism: Papaver nudicaule; assembly: GCA_023529015.1. Lineage (NCBI taxonomy): Eukaryota > Viridiplantae > Streptophyta > Magnoliopsida > Ranunculales > Papaveraceae > Papaver > Papaver nudicaule. The sequence goes on along the minus strand of JAJJMA010128374.1, from coordinate 31,753 downwards.
CAAATTAACCATATGTAGGTTATGTGAAATGTATTATCCTTATACAACTTAAACAAGATGTATATATAGTATGGTGAAGGACAATCTTTGTTGACAATTAACCTTGGTTGTAACTGTTCATCATTGCTTTATGCTTGACAAGCGAGGCCAATAGGCTGTCACATCCTAACCTAAAATCGTTGGTTTAATTTGTAGATTGATGAATTGACGTCTTTGTTTCGTATTGTGTAATTTGGATAGCTTAGTGATACTGAATATATTGGACATTTTTGTATGTGTATATTCCCGTGTATATCATGTAAGACAGTGAAGGGTTCCAGTTTTGGGGGAATCAATCGATAAATGCATTAATAAGGTACATTGCATTTTTTATAAGATGGTTGGAACAATTTGGACCTACTTTTTATGTAGCAAAACTTGGTCTGTGGGATAAATTTATCGATTGATATAAGCATGAGTGCCCCAAAATTTCATTATATCAAGAGCCAGTATTTCATGAACTATGACATCACTGAGCACTTCGCAGGAGTGCAGGCAAACAAGATAAAGGAGTCTTTGTCCCTATTTGACCCCATGATAGGTACGGATTGTCTTATCGATGTGCTAATTGCAGACAACGTCAGATCAAAACCTGGCAAGTTCGCAGTTATGACTCTGAAAGAAGACATTGAGCTCCTCCCGCGTGGTGTTTCAGTTTTCGGATGAAAAAAAACTACATGCCAAGTAGAATTACCTAGATGCCATTGAAAACATGATGTGCTCATGCAACTAGGAATATGAAATATAACTGTTTACAGATTTAAAAGCCACAACTAAACCATAGTACAAACAACGAAAATTGCAACTGTAACATTTACTTTTCCGGCGTAACTGTTTTGTGCAGAACATAGTAAACAATGCATCGAAACTAAAACAGAGTGAAGAATACTAGCAATAATATCTCTCGATTTTCTCTCTTTAATTTTTTTCACCTCTGATTAAGATACTAACAAAGACAAAGATCTATTTCTTTTAACACAAGAACATAGGTTGTACCACATAGACGCCCTAAAAGGAGTATAGAGCACGCCATATTAAACGGCGTCTAAACTAGGGCCCGTGCAGATGCACGGGCTGTACAACCTAGTCATTGTAACAACTTTAACATTGTATGCATTATAAATTTAAATCGATCTCTGCACTGTTGTGAGAGAAGTAAAACAACTAGTCTAGTATTGTTTTATGAGGTTCTGGATAAGCAATTAAAAATTAAGGGAATTTAGGGTTATATATATGTTTGTTGTGGTAAGGCAAATCAAGGGGACTTGAACCATCGTGACCGTTAGCCCTTTGAGGGGGTTCATGGTCAGTTGGCCTGTAGTTGGCTACAAAGAACAAGATGAGGATTGATAACACAAAATGTTGGTTGGGGACCCTAAGGAGTTTAAAAGATAATTGCTGGTTGGGAATCAGGTTAAGGACCCAATTACTTTGAGACTTTGACAATTTAAAGTCTCAAAGTAATTTGTGGTTTTAGTTGTACAGTAGTACTAGCTAGTTATGCATATCTTACAAGTTGAGGGACGTTTAGGAAATACAAACAGTCAAACTTTGTTAAATGTAAGGGAAATTTTGTGCATTCTTAGATGATTCGTATGCCAAAAAAAATACATGGATGCGCAGCAAGTTTTGAGCACCCTATTCACAAAAATGCCTGAATTTGATACATTGTAGATTGCTGAGGTTCAATCTTAGTAGAGATGTCAAATATTGGGTTCACTAAGCTCACTGATGTATGAGTTAAACTGATAAGGACAAGGGGGTACAGAAACTTCAAGTACGCCTTCTAGCATTTGCGTTACTGTCTTCATGGACGGTCGAAGTGATGGTTCTTCTTGAATACACCAAATAGCTATCATCACCAGCCTCTCGAATCTTTTCATATCGTTCATCACTTCTTCATCATCCGCCACCAAATCTTGTAGTTTCTCGTGTATGAAGCAATCATAGGCCCAGTCAGTGAGAATAGCCTTTACCTCCTCTTTCCCGGGTTCCAATTCAACTCCCTTCCTGCAACAAACGATCTCAAGCAGCATAACACCGAAACTATAAACATCCACTTTCGCTGAGACTGGCGTGTTCCTGAACCACTCCGGTGCGACATACCCTCTTGTCCCTCTAATACCTGTACAAGTTCGAGTTTCATTACTCACCAAAAGCTTCGCCAATCCAAAGTCGGATATTCTCGCTCTAAAGTTGTCATCAAGTAGTATGTTTTGTGGCTTTATATCACAGTGGATGATTTGCGTGCTGCATTCTTCGTGCAAATACATAAGTCCTCTTGATATACCAAATGCAATTTGGACTCGCTGGTTCCAGTCTGGTTTACAAATTCCAAAGAGGTGATCTGCCAAACTGCTATTACTCATGAACTCATATACCAGAATTCTGTGCTGCCCCTCCTCGCAGAAGCCGAGCAACCGAACCAGATTCTTGTGATGTGTCTGGCCTATTGCATTAACTTCAGCTTTGAATTCTTTATCTCCTTCTCTGAACACCTTGTCTAACTTTTTCACTGCAATGTATTCTGTTGAACTCATTTCTTCAATGAGCCCTTTATAGACAATACCAAAAGCACCCCTTCCCAATTCTTCCTTGAACCCATCTGTGGCCTCTTCAAGTTCCAAATAAGTAAATGAGCGAAGACTGGATCTCAAAGTAGTCGACTTTTGTCGTTTTTTTCTAAGCTTCTTTTCCATGAAAAAGTAGACTAGAAAGATTGCAGCTAAAAGTATGAAATTAAAAAAGACTGAGCAGCCTAACAGCAGTGAAACTACCAAATTTAATGTGGATCGATTTTTTGTTGGCAGCAAAATTGGATGAAGATTTGGTTCAGAGAAGCCACCGCCCTTCCTTATCTTGATTAGAGCAGTTCCATTCACAGCAGCATTTTGCCTACCATTCGGAAGTGGTAGTTTCTTCTTCCAGCAGGTTCCCTCGGTAAATAAAGCAATCGCACACAGACAATCATCCAAGCAAGAACTTCTACAATCCTGCTCATTGTAAGATTCCATCATCTCGTAGTCGGATGTTGGCCAGTCTACATTTTTCAAGTCCTGTAACTCAAATAAATCCGTCACGTTCCTTGTGTCTTCTCCTTGGCATGTTGGTAAAATGAAACTTGGTCTGCAATCACCAAACCGATTATTTGAATCCACCCACTCATAACCAGGTGGGCACTCACACCTAGGCCTTCTGTCGGATGTGAGTATGCAGTAACTATTATATCCACAAGCACCGCTTCCCAATCGACCCCTAAAAGCATCACAAATGTCTTCAGGCATTGATCGTATAGTGGTCCAGTGGCTGTTGAGGTCGAACGTCTTTGGATGAGAGTACTGTGTGAAAACTCCATCAAAATCCAGAGTCGCTCTGTAATAGACGTCGGTAGCTGGGGCAATACTGTCCCATACAAGGTTAACGATACTTCCATTCTTGCTTACAACGTAAATATTGCCCGACTCGTTGAAGACAAACTGGTGAACTTTAGGGTCGCTTCCGCTTAACAAGAATAAATTATAGTAAGCCTCGTATTCATTTTCAGTTAGACTTGGAAAGGCAACTGCGTACATGGCAAAATTTCCATTCTCTTGCAAGCGGAGCCTAAACCTTCCTCTTGTGTAGGTCGAATCGTTCGCACGCGAAGAGAGCTTGTTATAGTTTTGATTTACTTCCAAAACCTGAGTAGGTAAGAAAGTATCTGTAGGATTCTTAAAGCTTTCCCATAAATAAATAGCCGAAGACTTGTCGGCGAGGATGAAGTTCCCGCTGTCAAGCATTGCACCATGACTGACATCCCTATTTGGTATATCAGCCTTCCATAATTCATTACCGCGGGGGTCCTTCAGTACGAGCCTACCCTGTTTGGTTAACTCGACTTGAGATCCCCGTGGAGCTGGATCATCTCCATTTGCATACCAAACTATGGTCCTGTCAGGGATCTTATCATACCAAATTGCTAGAAGGAAGCGATCATTATCAACATGGCGAAAACCGAATGCAAAATCACCGGAGGGTGATGCCCATGAAGTGTTATCTCCATTGGCAGTTAATGATGAACCAAGGCTTATATTCCGGTAACTTTGCGCATAGGCAGAGAAGGGCACGAGAAGAAAAAGAAGATGAAGCAAGAAGAGAAACGGAAAACATTGAAGAGAATTGGTAACAGAATACATAAGTATTCTTGTTTCCGGCAGTTTTGTATTATTGGTTTGAGAAGTGATATTGATTATAGAAATCTAGATTAGGTGTTTATATGGTAATGCCGGTGGAACTTTCAACTGCCATCAAATCAAGTCTTTTTATTTTGTTATGGCAAGTTGGTCTTCATTTCCATATCTGTATTATTTAATTCTACATCTCTACTTCTTTCAGTACTGTTCACACATGCCTTGAAATTTGAAAGTCAAAACAGGTGGTCTGGACACCTATTCTTGTGTCAACTGAAAAGTCCCAATTATCAGCTCAGTATACACGTAGCGGGCACTTGCAATTCTGGAAACACTGGGGCCGGATTGCATAAACCTTAACAAGCATCCTAATTAATTATAATCTTCCCACAGGATGTTAGGTCCGAGGAGAATGCGAAAAGTGAAGCTAAAGCTCTTGTCAGCTGCAGGCACTTTAGACTGACGCTGTGATTTTCAACCATGTTAATTAGTCTTTGTCAAAACAAGCCGGTTAACAGTTTATAAGGTCATGGTTTGTGCAGTGGGGCAAGAACCATTTACTTACACATATGTTATAATAATATGTTTAATGGATGTTTTATAATCAAAATCCCCTGTCCACTTGATGCATGGTTTGGTTGACTGACGTGTGAATTAGTGAGTAGGTGTAGTTTCCACATTGGCTGCTAACTGTCAAGGAATTATATACTCCAACGAAGCGTGTATGATGGCTATGTTTGGGGCTGCGCATTGGAACCTAAAAAATATTTTATGAACTCAGAGAGCCTACAAGTGTACTTCAGATGCAGTATATTATATTGCCTCCACTCTTCAGCTTCCAGCACAATTTGGAATTTTGGCACAAGCACAGTAGGATCAGCACGATACAGATACACATCTCGTCTGTATCTTGTGTTGAAAATGCATTATGTTATCTACGCCTCTACCTTACGAAGAAGAGGATTTTTTGTCCCGTTGATTTTTCTTAAGTTGAAAGATCTACTCGTTGGACTAGTGAGTGCCATGCCACCCAGATGATAAGGACCAAGTGTGTGGGGGCCTATTCCTGACCTTTGCATTGACTTCAGTTTTGAATGACCTTTCGAAAACACATTGTCTGGTTTCTTGACTGCAATGGAATTCAGGGAAGCAAAAATATTTAATAGTCCAACTGGTTCATAATACAGGTCGAATACAAACTAACGTACAAAACCTGTGGTGCAATGGTAAGGGTCTAATACAAACTTTTGGCCTAAGTTTAGGTGTTGTATCTGCAACTATTCACAAGGAGGCCATGTTCCAAACTTAAACATTAATCCGAATGGCGTTGAACGTCAATGAAAGATTACGCGGGACCCGCCAGAAAACGTGAATTGCGACCAAGGAAACAACCTTGACCTTGTACATCTGGAATCACAGGTTTTAAACAAAATTCTTTTTGCCCTTTGAGGAGGTTCATTGTCACTTGGCCATATAGTACAAAGAACAAGTTGCAGTAGATGATTAATGATGTAGGGTAAGGAATTAGGGTTCCTTGATGTTCCATTGGCCCATGCTAGTGACATACTTTGACATTGTGAACGTGAAGTCATCAAATTTAAGAAAAAATAATTTGTGGTTTTATTTGCAAGTACTGTCTTTAGTTTAAAAAAAGTCGGGAGACATGGGAGATACACCTCCTTCCAGTTTAGATGTCATATCAGGGTTTTGATATAGTCGCCTTATACTTGCTAAAATTGAGTTTTTCTATAAAATTTTTGACAAAATTTTTGCATTTTAGTTTGAAAACATAACATACAAGATAAAATGCTGGGATGTCAATGAAAATTTTATGGAAATATATCAAATTTAGCAAGTTTATGACGACTATATCAAAACTCTAATATAACATTTAAACTATAACGGAGGAAGTATTAGAGTTTCCGACTTTCCGTAAAAAAAACAGTTAAGCTTTATTCAATGTAAGCAAATCTTTTCATTAGCAAATAATTTGCAAGCAAAATGATACATTTTTTTTTTGACTTAAAAATGATACATTGGACACGGCTGGGCAGCAAGTTTCTATACAAAATTGGTTTGAGGTTGTTGAGGCTCAATCTTGGTAGACGTCGCTGGTTTCGCTGAGCTTACCGATGTATGAGTTAAACTCATGGTAAGGACATGGGGGTACAGAAACTTCAAGTACACCTTCTAGCATTTGAGTTACTCTCTTCATGGATGGCCGAAGTGATGGTTCTTCTTGAATACACCAAATAGCTACCATCACCAGCCTCTCGAATCTTTTCATATCGTTCAACACTTCTTTGTCATCCACCACCAAGTCTTGTAGTTTCTCGTGTCTGAAGCAATCATAAGCCCAGTCAGTGAGAATAGCATTTACCTCCTCTTTCCCGGGTTCTAATTCAACAGCCTTCCTGCAACAAACGATCTCAAGCAGCATTACACCGAAACTATAAACATCCACTTTCGCTGAAACTGGCGTGTTCCTGAACCACTCCGGTGCAACATACCCTCTTGTCCCTCTAATCCCTGTACAAGTTCGAGTTTGGTTACTCACCAAAAGCTTCGCCAATCCAAAGTCGGATATTCTCGCTGTAAAGTTGTCATCAAGTAGTATGTTTTGTGGCTTTATATCACAATGAATGATTTGCGTGTTGCACTCTTCGTGCAAATACATGAGTCCTCTTGATATACCAAATGCTATTTGGACTCGTTGGTTCCAATCTGGTTTACAAATCCCAAAGAGGTGATCTGCCAAACTGCTGTTGCTCATGAACTCATATACCAGAAGTCTGTGCTGCCCTTCATCGCAGAACCCAAGCAACCGAACCAGATTCTTGTGATGTGTCTGACCTATTGCACTGACTTCAGTTTTGAATTCCCTTTCCCCTTCGCCAAGCACCTTGTCTAACTTCTTCACTGCGATGAAATTCTTTGAACGCATTTCTTCAATGGACCCTTTATACACAATGCCAAATGCACCCCTTCCCAATTCTTCCTTAAACCCATCGGTGGCCTCTTCAAGCTCCACGTAAGTAAATGATCGAAGACTGGATCTTAAAGTAGTGGACTTTGGTTGTTTTTTTCTAAGCTTCTTGTCCATGAAAAAGTAGACTAGAAAGGTTGCAGCAAAAAGTATGAAATTGAAAAAGACGGAGGAGCCTAAAAGCAGTGAAAGTACCAAATTTAACGTGGATGAGTTTTGCTTTGGGGGCAGAATTGGATCAAGATCTGGTACCGGTGGAACACTGTCCTTCCTAGTCTTTATCAGAGCAATACCATTCAATGCAGAATTAAGCCTACCATTCGGGAGTGGAAGCTTTTTTTTCCAACACGTTCCCTCTTTGAATAGAGCAACCGCGCAGAGACAATCCTCCAAGCAAGACTTTCTACAATCCTGCTCATTGTAAGCTCTCAACTCCTCGTAATCGGTTGTTGGCCAGTCCACGTTTGACAGGCTATGTAGCTCAAATAAATCCGATGAATTGCTTGTGTCGACTCCCTGGCATGTTTGTAACTTGAAATTTGGTCTGCAATCTCCAAATCTGTTATCTGAATCAACCAATTCATACCCGGGTGGGCAATCACAACTAGCCCTTCCATTTGAAGTGAGTGTGCAATAGCTATTAAAACCACAAGCGCCAGTTCCAAATCTACCTTCAATAACGCTGCAGATGTTATCAGGAATATATCTCTGAATGGTCCACCGGCTACTTACATCAGATGTCTTTGGATGAGAGTACTGTGTGAAAACTCCATCGAAATCGAGCGTCGCTCTGTAATAGACATCTGATGGGACTATAGGACTCCATTTATCCAGATTCACAATACTGCCGTTCCTGCTTACAATGTAAGAATTTCCCGAAGCATTGAAGACAAACCGGGAAGCATTGGGATTTCTTCCGCCGGCTAACCAAGTTAAGTTATAGTAAGCATCATAAGGATTTTCTGACAGACTCGGAAAGGCGACTGGGTAAATGACAAAATTTCCATCTTCGTGCAGTCGGAGCCTAAACCTTCCTGTTGCGTAAGAAGAATCATTGACACGAGAAGAAAGCTTACTGTTGGTTTTGTTTATTTCCAGAAACTGGGTAGGTAAGATAGTATCTGTAGGGTTCTTAAAGCTCTCCCATAAATAAATGGTGGAGGACTTATTGGCGAGAACGAAGTTCCCGTTATCAAGCATTGCAGCGTGACTGATTTCCCCCTTTTCCATTTCAGCCTTCCATAATTCATTACCTCGAGGGCCCTTGAGTACGAGCCCGCCTTTCGTGGTTAACTCAACTTGAGATCCCCGTGGAGCTGTTTCATTTCCAATTGCATACCAAACTATGGTCCTATCAGGGATTTTATTGAACCAGATTGCTAGAAGGAAGCGATCATTATCAACATCCCGAAAACCGAATGCAAAATCACCGGAGGGTGATGGCCATGAAGTGTTACTTCCATTGGCAGTTAATGATGAACCAAGGCTTATATTCCGGTATCTTTGCGCATGGGCAGAGAAGGGCACGAGAAGAAAAAGAAGATGAAGCAAGAAGAGAAACGGAAAACATTGAAGAGAATGAGTAACAGAATACATAAGTATATTAGTTTCCGGCAGGTTGGATAATTGATTTGAGAAGTGATTGATTATAGAAATCTTGATTAGGTGTTTATATGGTAATGCCAGTGGAATTTTCAACTGCCATCAAATCAAGTCCTTTTATTTTGTTATGGCAAGTTGGTCTTCATTTCCGAAGCTCCATTTATTTAATAGTGTTTACACATGCCTTAAAAATTTTAAAGTCAAAACAGGCGTCTGTAGACTAGCTAGAATGCCTTCAGCTTGTTCCTTTCCTGTTAATTAAAATTCCATGAGCAATTGTTAAACAGTTTATTTGCTTTGTACTCGCTTTAGTGACTAGTCATGGTGTAGTCTTGCCATTAGGGATTCAACTGATATATGTCCATCCAACACGGTTTGGACTTGTTCTTTTATATGGCAATTAAAAAAATCCCAGTAGGGGCACTTGCAATTTGCAAACACTTGTATAAACCTCATTTTTTTTTCTTTCTAATAATTATCTTCCCAAACTTTTCCTGGATGCTAGCTAGGTCTAAGAAGAATGCAGACCTGTAGCTAAAGCTCTGGCCAGGATCACCAGATGCAGGATTAACTAAGCGCTGTTGACCAGCTAAGTCGTGCCATTCAGTTATGTTAGTCTCTCTGTCAACACAAGCCGGTATACGTTAACGTGCTTTAAATTGGGTGTAAAGACCATTGACAGATAAGCTTCCAACTTTGATAACTAGCAGTCACATACGATTCCACACATCATCGCTATATTTTCCACAGTGGTCCAGGAACTGTTAACTTAGATCTTGTTTATAATATGTTTGATGATCACTCCATAACTTATAAAATTAAACATTACTCCAAATGGATGTTTTCATAATCAAAATTCCACATCCACTTGATGCATGGTTGGTTGACTAGGTGCGGTTTCCACGTTGGCTGCTACCATCAATGAATTTACTAATAAAATTAACGGCCCTACGCACGATGCGTGTATGATGGTCATGTTTGAATATTCTTAGAACTCATATAGCACTTCAAGTGTGTGTACTAGTACAGCAGTGTTATATATTTTCCTCCACTTCAGCTTCCTCAGTTTGGCACAAGCCCAGCAGGATCAGCACCGAACAGTTCATTTCTATCATGGTCATTTGTCTGCTGACTAGCCCAAAGGTCCAAGCATTTTCTCAGCGAACCATTTTTTGGTCAGTAGCAATTTTGTTTGTTTTTGGATTGGAAATGCTAGGTTGACCGACGGTTTGTTCCGAGAAACTAACTATGTATGACAAGAGGTGGAGGTCGACATCCTATTGTTAGAGTTATTGTCAGCACTTGGAAGACTCTTGATTTTTCTTAAAATTTCCCACTTACCTTGTAGAATTGTTGTTCCTTTTGTACCTTACGAATATGAGTTAAAATGACACATCTATCAATAAGATATTCCGAATCCTCTACACATTTGTGTATCCTTGCATAAAGGTTGGTCAGTTGGAGAGCGGTTACACTGTGTAAAGCTCAATTTGAGAGCGGTTTTCACGGAGTGGCGATTTTTCATTTTTGAAAGTTTTGGAAAACTTCTGAAATCTATGATCTTCTAAATTGATTTCTTTAATCTTTGATAATCAAATGATACTGTTTGAAATATAAACTTTAAATCGTTTTGATCTGTAGCATACGAATATGTTTTCCTTGAATACTAAACTTGTTGTAGTCGTACCAAGTTAGTATTCATCACTCATGTTTTGAATCTGATTTCTTTGAACATTAAACTTGTTGTAGTCATACCAAGTCAGTGTTCATCACTCATGTTTTAAAATTGTTTTATGATGATTAATATGCATTATCTTAACATGGATAGCTGATTTTGCAGGGAGCCCCGTTGAGTCCCAAACGTAGATTACCAGCCGTGGTTACCAGTCGTGGTATGTTCATCAGCATATCTCGTCTGAGTTAGGAAGCAGTCGTGCTAAACAACCTTGTTCCAGTGGTGGAAAGTTCGCAGTTAACTGTAAGTGCATCAAGTCGTGGTGAATATCTTCTCGCAGTATAGTGTCTTTCAAATCGACAAGTCATCTTCTGTGTAACATCATCATCATGTCCAAGCTTGCGATGGCAGTAGCAAGTTTTTTTCAAAAAGCCGAAGCAGGAAGAAAACTGAAAATCCGAAATCACAGGCATCAATTTAGGAGGGAAATGAGCGGTATTTCAAATTCAAAAATGGTCAAGACAGATCCTACAATTAAGCTGAAGGAAAAAATTCTCCAACAAAATATGGTATGTAATTATATTATGTGCCAATATACCCGGAAAAATATTGATCTCGGTATACACTTGCAACCCTATAAAAAACCTAACATACTTCATCTTCAACCTAAAAAGAAAAATCAACTCTTTGAAAACCCTAGCCGTCAAACACCATTCTCATTACAAATCAGTAACACTATGGCAGAACATAACACAAGAGTAGAGTTATTGTCTGACAGAATGAAAAACACTACCCTTGGTTCAACATCAAGGCCTTTGAGACAATCTATTGTCGTTGCACAAACTCTTGATGAAGCGGCCAATGAATGGTCAATAAGTCTGCTAGGAAAACTTTTTGCACCGGCTAGTGTGACCTTTGGTCAAGTGGTCGAAGAAGTTAACTACATGTGGAGGATGCATCAAAGAGTAGAAGTGAGAAAGAGGGGCGAGTATTATATTTTCAAGTTTCAAAGTGAAAGATCAATATCTGAGGTGCTAAGGAAAACGCCATGGACTGTACAAGGTTACTTGTTAGCCTTACAAAAATATGACGCTGACAAGGAACTTGAGAAGTATAAGTTCACACACCAAATCTGGTGTGTAGAACTGAGAGGTTGGGATAAAATCTTACCAACAGAAAAGCTGGTGAGTGAAGTTTGCAACGTTATTGGGAAGAGGATCATAATGAGAAGAAGACTGCAGAGAGGAAATCAACTTACTACAGTTTTTGTGGAGGTGCCATTAACTGAACCATTGAAAAGAGGTGGATGGATTAACACATCAAAAAAAAAAAGAGTCTGGATTCGTTACCATTTCGATAAGCAACCCTACAACATCTGCAAGGAGTGTTTCATCATTGATCACAATGATAGGGTAGGCCCGTTGATTGCACAAGAGCTCAAGGTGGAGGCAATGACAACTGAGGAGTTTGAGGACTGGAAAGTCAATACTGAAGAAGGAAGAGTTTTGTTGGGTGGGGATATAGCGAAAGAGGAATACATTATCGATGAGGCTAGAAATGAAATCCCTAAAAATAATGAAGAAGAAATAGATGGAAATGGCATAAGAAATAAGAGGAATATGAGTGGAGGAGAGAATAGCAACTCTGGAAATCAAGTAACTAATCAAATGGTTAGTCACAATAATCCCTCGTTTCAGACTAGCTCTGCTGAACCGGAGATGCGAGTGGAGGATGGTGATGTGCAAATGGGAGATGGAAAAGATTTGAAAGACTTACATGCGAGGCCAGAAACTGCGAACCACAAAGGTTCTAACTCAGAGAGAGCTGCTGGTGGATTAATTTACCAAAGGAATCAAAGGGGCTCTACTATTCTGGTAATAATTCTATCCATCAGTTTTTTTAAATTCTTAAATCTAGTAATTTTTGAAACCTGCATGTCATTTTTTCTGGTCTGCTTAATTAGGAAAATTTGTTTGGGTTGGATCTTAGCCACTACACAAAATTGTCTGTTAACAGGTGTAACTAAGGATTTTGTAAGGTTTGCAGGTACACATTATACCACTAGTAAGTTTGCTGAAAATTCTGTAATCATGAAGGTTTTAGCATGGAATGTTCAAGGATTTGGAAATAAGAATATTAGGTACCATCTAAGGGACTTGATAAGGTCAAATGATCCTGACATAATTTTCTTAGCTGAGACTAAAAACCAGGAAAAGAAGATGATCTTGTATTGTAGGCAGTATAATTACCCAAATTATTGCTTTTCTAATCCAGTAGGAAGATCATGTGGCCTTTTTATGCTTTGGAAGGATGGTATTAAGTTAGACATAGTGGAATACTTGCCCAACTTTATAGTTAGCCTTGTTAATTTTGATGCCAGAGATGATAAAACATTGCTAATATGTATGTATGGTGCTTTGACTGATGAAGGGATAGAAAATCAGTGGAGATACTTAACCTCATTAGCTAATCAACACACATGTTCTAGAGTAGTAATTGGTGACCTTAATTTTATTACCTGTGAAGAAGATAAGTTAGGGGGTAATGTTCCTTCTCAAAATGAGTTAGACAGAGTTAATGGTCATCTTAATGCCCTTGAATTGCATGATATTCCATTCATAGGCAACCCATACACTTGGTGTAATAAAAGGAAAGATTCCCATATCATTCTGCAAAGACTAGATAGAGGACTAGCTAATACACTTTGGCTAAACAAGTTTCCAAACAGTATTGTCTATCATCTTATAGGTTTTGCTAGTGATCACTGTCCTATATTACTTGTATCTGATAGGGATAAATGTAGCACAAAAAAAACCTATAGATTCAATAGATGTTGGTTCATGAATGTTAGTTGTAGAGACATCATTACTGCTAGTTGGGGGACTAATGAAAATGGTTCTGATGCTTTCAGGTTCACCAAGTCCTTACAAAATGTTAAGTATAGTCTCAAAGACTGGAATTTAAAAGTCTTTGGGAATATACAAACACAAATTAGGCTTGTACAGGAGGAGTTAGCTGATGCTAATAACACACCAAATAATGCTGATAGGGTTAATGAGTTAAACTCTAAACTGACTTTTTGGTATGATGTGCATCAGGACTATTACATGCAAAGGGCAAAAGAAAATACTATTAAATTTGATGAGAGGAATACTAGATATTTCCATGATAAGGTGAAGTTCAGAAAAAAGAGAACACAAATAGATAGTCTTCAGAATAGACTAGGTATTTGGCTTGATAGTAGGGATGACATAGCTACTGAACTCAAGGAACATTTCACAAGAATTATTAGTACATCCAATCCTCCATGTGCTAATGAATTTCTTGATTGTATAACCCCTTGTATAACTGACTGTGAAAATGAAATGTTGAGTAAAGTCCCTACAGCTGAGGAGATCAAAGGAGTTTTGTGGCAAATGCAACCATGGACTGCACCAGGGCCTGATGGTTATCCACCAGGCTTCTACCAGCAGATGTGGGATGTCATTGGAGCTGATACTGTAAGTATGGTTCAGGCTTTTTTCAATTCTGGATATCAATTAAAACAAATGAACCATAGCTTTATATCCCTAATACCCAAGAATAATGCACCTAAAACAGCTGCTGAATTCAGACCCATAAGCCTGATGAATGTTAGCTACAAGATAATATCTAAGTTGCTAGCTAGTAGGCTTAAGAAAGTCATGGATAAGTTTATTAGTCCATATCAGAGTGTTTTTCTTTCAAATAGACAAATCACAGACAATATTGTGATAGCTCATGAACTAGTACATACAATGAGGAAGAATAGAGCAAAGAAGAAAGGACTAATGGCAGTAAAACTAGATATGTCAAAAGCCTTTGATAGAATAGAGTGGGTCTTATTAATTGAAATGATGAAGAAATTAGGCTTTAATGACATTTGGTGCAACATGATACATCAGTGTGTGTCTACTATCTCAACTTCAATATTACTGAATGGCAGTCCAGGAGAAGTCTTCTATCCTACAAGGGGGCTTAGACAAGGTGACCCTCTGTCACCATACTTGTTTATTATATGCATGGATGTCTTTTCTAGATTGTTGATTAAGGCTGAATCTGATAATAGTATTCAAGGTATTAAAGTTTCTGATGATGCTCCTCCTATTAGTCACTTATTCTTTGCAGATGATTGCTTAATTTTTGCTAAAGCTACAAATGGAGGAGCTAGTAAGCTAAGCAGTATCATACAACAATTTAGCAAATATTCAGGTCAGTCAATTAACTTTGAAAAATCTGGAATAGCTTTTAGCCCAGGGTTATGTAGAAGAAATAGAGAGCAGATAGCTGCAACTCTAGATATTACCACCATGGGGCTACAAGATAAGTATCTTGGAGTCCCAATCCTAATCCAGAAAAACAAAATGGAGAGCTTTGGTCACCTGATAGGTAAATATAAAGACAGGATAGGAACCTGGAAAGGAAAATACTTAAATCAACCCCAAAGAACTGTCTTAAACCAATCTGTCTTAGGTAGCTTGTCTTCACATCACTTAGATGTCTTCTCAATGACAAAAGAGGTGACAAATAAAATAGATGAAATTCAAAGGAGTTTCTTCTGGAATGGTAAGAGTAATCCTAGTGGTGTTCCTCTCAGAGCATGGGAGGTGATAACCCAACCAACAGAGCTAGGAGGACTAAACATTAAAAGAGCTGAATACCATAATCTAGCTCTTTTAGCAAAGTTGGCCTGGAGGGTGCTTAGTGAACCTGAATCCTTATGGGTTCAAGTTCTTAAACATAAGTATTTCCCAAAATGGAAACCATTAGGAAGTGAAATAGAACAGAAAACTTCATGGGTTTGGAGAGGTATCTGCATAGGAATGGAAGTGATTAGAAAGCATTGCTGCTGGGAAGTGGGTGATGGTAAGAGCATATCAATATAGGGTGATCAGTGGATTCTAGGTAAGAACAGTACACTCAATGCACGTTTTAGGTCAGCAAACATGAAAACTGTAGACCAACTTATGTTGCCAGATAGAGCAGGGTGGAATCTAGATGTCTTAGTGAACCTGAATCCTTATGGGTTCAAGTTCTTAAACATAAGTATTTCCCAAAATGGAAACCATTAGGAAGTGAAATAAAACAGAAAACTTCATGGGTTTGGAGAGGTATCTGCATAAGAATGGAAGTGATTAGAAAGCATTACTGCTGGGAAGTGGGTGATGGTAAGAGCATATCAATATGGGGTGATCAGTGGATTCCAGGTAAGAACAGTACACTCAATGCACGTTTTAGGTCAGCAAACATGAAAACTGTAGACCAACTTATGTTGCCAGATAGAGCAGGTGGAATCTAGATGGATTACATGCTCTATTTGATGATGTAACTGTTTCAGAAATAGCAAAAATTAGAATTCCTAGACAAGGATCTGACATTATTAGATGGACACCAAATGCAAATGGTCTTTTCTCTGTTAAGTCAGCTTATAAGTTCATAAATGAAGCTAACTGTGACATTGTCCCTGTGCAGTTTCCTTGGAAGCAACTTTGGAAGTCAAAGCTTCTACCTAAAGTCAAACACTTTATTTGGAAATGTGTGCAGAATAGCCTTCCATTAAGGCCTAGATATGCTAGCTTTTTACCTAATGTCTCAGATAGATGCCCGTTTTGTAATGAACATGCTGAGACAGCTCAACATCTGTTCATGGAATGTAGAATTACAAAAGATTTATGATTTGAGATTGACCCTGTTTTGCTGCAGATGATAGAAAATAAAACTTTGACTGAGTGGCTTGCCAGTTGGTTAGAAAATTCTGTAATCAGTAGTCAGAATAGAATAGATATGGTAATCCTAGCTAGCTATTCACTCTGGAATATTTGGAAGCTTAGATGTAAAGTACATCATGAAAATGTTGTTGTTCAAGTGCAGGTACTGAAAAGGCAGGTATATCAGGAGGTAAGTGATTGGCATAAATTTAATTCACCCAATGTGACTACTGGTAATGCAAGGGGTAATCAGGAGAGAGATCCAAAGTGGCAACTACCAAGTGCTGGCTTGGTGAAAGTAAACTTTGATGGATCCTATGTAAAAGGGTTTGTAGAGATTGGTATTGGGCTAATAGCTTTTTCTGATGCAGAGCAATGCAAAGGGGCAAAAGCAGTCCCAGGAATAGCTGGAAATGAGGAGGAAGCAGAAGCTTTAGCAGCCCTGGAAGGAGTCAAGATGGCTTTAGACAAAGGAGTGCTCAAGCTGGAGTTGGAAGGTGATTGCAGTAATGTTATTAGAGCAATAAACGGCTATGAAGGAGTGGTTAAATGGACAACTAATGCCATTATCTTAGATTGCAAATTTTATTTAAATTTTTTTGAAGACTGGAAATGCTCTCATGTTAAGAGAGATTTGAATAATGTAGCAGATGCAATTGCCAAAAAGGCAAGGAACTATGTTGGCTACGTTGATTGGGATGAAAATAAGCCACACTGGCTTGACACCCTAATTCAACAGCAACTCATGTAATCTGATTTATCAATGAATTATTTTCCTATTAAAAAAAAAATGAGTTAAAATTGGATTCCTGCTTCCTTGGTACAGGAATAACTTTCTTCTGGCTTGGGAGGTCGGAGGCTCCATCCCCGCTATGGGACAGGCCAGGGACGGACCAAGGAGGTTTTTTTGGGCAGGGCTAATAACTTTGGTACAACCCAAACTTTTAAATGAAAAGGGAAAAATAGGCTTGTGGACTTGGAGGGCTAGCCGGGCTAAAATTAGGTTTAGCCCTAACATAAGTCCATCCCTGGGACCGGCAGGCAGTGGAGCCATGCCCGACTCTGTCGAAGGAGATGGGACCCATGCTTTGCCTTGTGAAAAAAGATGAGCTAAGCTAGAAATTTGTTAGCATCGGATTTTTTGCCCACTAAAGAAGATAAATAAAGTGAAACTTGCAGCTCAAAGACTTTTTTCTCCGGAGTTTTTTTTTTTCTTCTTATGTGCAAAATGAAGAAAAGTCCCTCCTTTAATTTGGTTGGACAAACCAGATCAAAAACTCGATGCCATAATTCTTTGTTGAATAAAAAAATTACAATGAAGAAGAAGATTAACAATGTAGCAGATGATGATGTTTGGTATGAGATCTTTGTTCATCTTCCATTCAATTCAATCTTCAGGTTCAAATTTATTTTGAATGTATAGTTTTCAATTCTCTCAAGCCCTAATTTCATCAACAAGTGGTATGAACTCAACAATTTATCACTCTCATGGGTATTCTTTAATAACATTGGCCGTATGTCAAGAATACATCAAATTGCTTATCCTGAGTTGTACTGGCCATTTATATCCGATCATAAGCAGTGACGGACCTAGGAATTTTTTGTTGGGGGGACAATTTTACAAAGTCAAAGATAATGCTAATGAGATGGAAGGCGGCCGGAGGCCGCAATTTTTTTTTTGACGTTTTTCCATGAAGCATTACCTTGTAAGCCACAGTTTCTCCCTTCTTAGTTGTTCAACAATGGATTTCTAGTTAATTTGCCTGACATATCACACTGATATTGCTTTTCTTAATTGCTTAAATTTAGGGGGGACAACTGTCCCCCTTTGTA
>JAJJMA010128374.1:0-13713 GCA_023529015.1 Papaver nudicaule | reverse complement strand
TTGTTAAATCAAGTACTGGAAAATGATGTACATCTTTTAGGTAATGGGTTATGTATCTGCAAGAATAAATTCTTACCCTAAAAACAATTATTAATGATGTTGAACGCGAGACCCACATAGCTGAAGAATCTGGAACTCAGCAAACTGGAATACTTTGCAAATTGCAAAATCTCTCAGATGCTTGAGTCTTAAAATGATGAACGTATGAAAAATATTGTTTACCAATAGAGGTTCAAGACCCTTTTATTTATTTTTTTGAATTTGAAAGGTTATATTAAAGTTGGACCGAAACCCACTACCTACAAGCCCAGGTAGCTAGGCAAAGAAATACAGAAAAATCCCCCTACCCCGATACAGATGAGTTTCGAACTCAGGTCGCTGGTATCACCACCCAGCGACTTTAACACTGTACTACAATGACATCTGCAGGACCCCTTTATTTATATTGCTCTCAGTGGATAAAACTCAAATTTTAAAATAAGTATTACCCGCAAGTATTCCGGAGTTTTCTTCTAAGAGGTGGTTACTTGATGTCTCTAGAATGTTCCTAAAAGAAGACCCGAAGAGAAGAATTGGAAGACCAAACGGACTAGACCGACCGAACGGACCAGACTTGTGCGGGCCCGGTCAAACTGGCCGGACGCGGTAAGACCTCATCGGACACGTGCAGATTGCACAATTGATCGCCGACATGGCCGCCAACTCTGCAGCCGGTGGGATGGATATTTGTTCAGCCGAAGATGGACTATTGTCAAGATGGCCGCGACCAAACAGCTAATGGTCCAGCCACGAGTGGATGGATTTACCTTTATGGCCGCGGCTAGACGACCTCTTGTCCGGACGCGGTTGGATATTTTTTTGGTGTATCATGCATGAATGACTTCATGTCCGGCAAAGGCTGAATAGTCAAACTTCATTTACTTAAAGTTTAATTGTTGATAGATTCGGTTGCTTTTTTTGGGTCTTAATTATTCAGTTCCCATCTATGCTACATTTAGCCAATAGTTGGGCGCCTAGATATTAGGGTACACACATTGTAGCCTCTTAACTTCTAACTTGATGTGGTTAAGAAGTTCGTTTCTCTATGGTTAGAGGCGGAGCCAAAGGTTGGCTAGACCTGGCTGTAGCCCCCCCCTAATTCTAAAAATTACTTACTAGGTCACTTTTTCACCCTTATAAAAAATAAAAAATAAAAATTAGCCCACCTAGTAATTAAGTTTAGCCCACCAGTCCCCTTAAAATTATTATTTAGCCCACCTAGTATTTAAGTTTAGCCCAGCTAGTAATTAAGTTTTGACTTTTAGTCCCCACAAGGTACAATTTTTTTTTAGGTGACTAATAATTTTTTTAGCCCCCCCTTGGCTGGAAACCTCGCTCCGCCATAGTCTATGGTTAAGTTTTTTTGAGGTGCTTCATAACCCGTCCCCAAGCGAGCGGCTAGGAGCTGTTACTCACCTCGCCCCAAAGTACGTCGTCGGTAACCCTTTCGGTCCATTCAGCTCTTTTACTGTAATGATTTCGACCACAGTTGAGTTGAGTAAGTTGTGATTTTCAACCATGAGACTCGAACTTACAGACCCTGGTTTGGAGGCGTGACAAATTCGCACCTGCTTAATCAGCCCAAAGTTGCTGCGAAATTCGCCCGCATAATCACCTGCATTAGGAATGAGCATGAACCGGATTGGGTCGATTTTACCCTCATCCGTGCCGCATCTAATAAATAGCAGATTTGGAATTTTGTGTTGGAGAAAATGGGGTTTTTCATGTTTTTATTTGGTCTTGGTGTGAATTGATCTTGTGACCCAAGGGTCACTAGGATTCTTACTCATTTTCTTGAGTGAATGAAATGTCTTTAGTTTTAGTTCCATATGGGTTAAAACTAAAGGTGAATGCCACCATATGAGTAAGGAGCTTTCCTACTCTTATGGGTGGGGGCGGGAGAGCAAAAAGACATTGCTATCCCTGTTGCCCAAAGCACACTTGTGCGTGTCAACCAAGTACCTAAACCGCCTTAATTTTTTTTTACTATTTATAAAATATTTTTACTGTGTTTTATTTATGGGAGAAAACCTTCACGCGGTGGAGAAGAGTTTTATTTTGGGTAAAATCTGATTTCCTGATTTACATGAGTTTCCTTAGCGCTTAATTTTCTCTTCTTGTTTTACAAGTAACCTTAGACGTAAACCATGATATTCTCTCCTATAAATGCAAGACGTTATTTCTCTTCTAAGGCATCCCAGAAGCGGCTACTATCCCGTCTTCTTTTCCCCTCTTTTTGCTTTGTTTTGCGCACATTGTTTGTTTATTTCTTTCCTCCCTTCGTAGCTAAGTTCATGATTGGGTGTTGATTGTTGTGATGACATTCACATATCGGCAAGTTTTATCCTGGACACATCCTCGATGTAGGGGTATAGCATCACTCTCTTTGAGTGTACCCGCGAGCTATTGTGTTAAGGGCAGTTTGTTGAACATGCACCTCTGTCCTCGTAGAAGCGCTTAGGGTTTATTGAGTTTCATAATTTTATTATTATTACTGATACATCTAACATCTTATTTAATTGTTGCAAGTTTTCCAACAATCTTAACACAATAATAATCGTCTTGTAACAATGGGAAAGAATGATGTTGAAGCACCAGAGAAGTTCAACGGGAAAGATTTCAAGAGATGGCAATCCAAGATGCTGTTTTATCTGAGCTTCCACAGCTTGGATGAATATGTGACGACGTCGTTTGATGATGCTTTGACTGAAGAAGAGAAGGCCAATGATGATAGGGTTGGCGAATGGACAAGAGGCGACTACATGCCTAAGAATCATATTCTTAACCGTCTGGAGGATATTATGTATGATTTTTACAATGCAAAAGAAAACTTTTATGCTTTTGATCTGTGGGCGGCACTAGAAGCAAAGTATCAAGCTGAAACCGCTGGAGCGAAGAAATTCCTGGTAGCTAAATTCCTGGATTACAAGATGGTGAACAATAAGCATGTGGTTGACCAATTCCTGGAACTACAGAAAATCATCAGTGAAATTCTTGCTGAAGGTATAGTGATTGATGATACTTTTCAAGTATTTGTTGTGATTGAAAAGTTACCTTCGTCGTGGTCTGAGTACAAGAGAAAGCTGAGACATGAAACTGGAGAAATCAATATGGTTGAATTGGGTAAGAAGATTCAAGTTGAAGAGATGCTGTGCTCCAAAGACAAAGTTGTTTCCTCTGCTAAGGACAAAGATATGTCAAACAAAGCTCATGTTTCTGAACACAAGTTGAAAGGTGAAACCAGCAAACATGGTAGTAAGCGTGGTCCTCAAAAGAACAAAGGTACTTTTCGTAGACCTGAATCTAGCATTATTAAAAGTATTAAGGGTGATTGCTATGTGTGTGGTAAAGCTGGTCATATGGCTAAAGACTGTAGACAACGTAAAGACCTTAATAAGAAGAATAATGTTAATCTGGTTGAGAAGAGAAGAGACGAGTTCTCTGGCACGGTGTCTGCATGCAATACGGTAAGCAATGTGAAGGACTGGTGGGTAGACTCTGGAGCTACCAAACATGTCTTTAGAAACAGAGACCTGTTCACCTCCTACCAGAGGGTAGGGGAAGGCGAGAAACTCTATATGGGTAACTCATCTGCAGCAGATGTTGCAGGAAAGGGAAAGGTCGGGCTGAAGCTCTCATCAGGAAAGACTCTCACATTGAATGAAGTCCTACATGTTCCAGACATCTGCAAGAATATCGTCTCATGTGGTGTTTTAGATGATAAGGGTTTTAAAATTACAATAGAGTCTGGAAAAGTTTTAGTAACTAAGGGAAAGGATTATGTGGGTAAGGGTTATAAGACAGAGGGTCTTTATAAGCTTAATGTAAACCTTGATGAGATGAAAATGAATGATTCTTCAGCTATGTGTGTGTCATTGAATATTTGGCATGGTAGACTTGGTCATGTAAACTATGACTCAATGCATAAATTGGCTAGCGTAGGCTGCATACCCAAATTCACTAAAGATAGAGAATATAAATGTGAAATTTGTGTAGAATCTAAGCATGCTAAGAGATCATTCCCCAAGATTGTCCAGAGAAATACTAAACCCTTAGATCTAATTCATTCAGACCTGGTTGACATGAAATCAGTTCAAACTAGAAACGATAAAAAATGGTTTGTCAAATTCATAGATGATTGTACTAGATACTCTCAGGTATATTTGCTTAGAGGTAAGGATGATGCCTTAGAAGCCTTTAAGATGTACAAACGTGAAGTTGAAAACCAGTTGGGTGCTACCATTAAAACCATAAGGTCTGATAGAGGTGGCGAGTATGAAATTCCCGTTGGAGAATTTTGCTTAGAACATGGTATTATACATGGAACTACGGCTCCTTATTCACCTCAATCTAATGGTATAGCTGAACGTAAGAACCGTACCCTTAAGGAGATGATGAATGTCATGTTGATTAGTTCAGGATTACCTGCAAACTTGTGGGAGGAGGCCATCCTCTCAGATTGCTATATCCTGAATAGATTACCCTTTAAAGGATCAGGAAGTAAAACTCCATATGAGCTATGGAGAGGTAGACAACCATCTTATGCTTACTTCAAAGTGTGGGGGTGTCTGGCAAAGGTGGCCATTCCTCCTCCTAAGAGAACTAAGATAGGACCCAAAACCGTTGATTGCGTTTTCATAGGTTATCCTGAGCATACTAGTGCTTATTATAGGTTTATGGTTGTGAGTTCTGATATTGCTGACATTGGTGTGAATACTGTTAAGGAGTCTAGGGATGCTGAGTTCTTTGAAAATATTTTTCCTATGAAACCTGACACTCGTAAGAGATGTTTAGATGATATCCTAGACTTGCCGACAACTAGTCAGCCAATACCTTTAGAGGGAAATGAACCTGAGTCTGGAATAGAACCTAGAAGAGGTAAAAGGGTTATAATTGAGAAAACTTATCCTGACCATGTCACTTGCTTAGCTGAGACTGATCCACAGACTTATGCTGAAGCGATGTCTAGTCCTGAAGCTCCTTTCTGGAAAGAATCTACAGTTGATGAAATTGATTCCATTATAAAAAAACGGAACCTGGATGTTAGTAGATTTGCCACCAGGGTTTAAAGCCTTAGGTTGTAGATGGATCTTCAAGAGGAAACGTAAAATAGTTGGAACTGTAGAGAAGTACAGAGCTAGATTGGTAGTTAAAGGATACAAACAGAGATAAGGAGAAGATTTCTTTGACACCTATTCACCCGTGACTAGAATTACCTCCAATAGGATGTTAATTGATATAGTTGTTGTTTATAACCTTGAGATACATCAAATGGATGTAAAGATATCATTTTTAAAATGGTGATTTAGATGAAGAAATCTACATGGAACAACCTGAGGGCTTTGTTGTGAAAGGTTGTGAAAACAAAGTGTGTAAACTGATGAAATCTTTATATGGACTTAAACAAGCACCTAAACAGTGGCATGAAAATTTTGATCATGTGATGAGATCTAGTGGTATTAGAATTAACGATTCTGACAAGTGCGTTTACACTAAACTTGTTGAGGATGCCTGTGTTATTGTATGCTTGTATGTTGATGATATGCTCATATTAGATACAAACATAGATGTGATTAACTCCACTAAGAAAATACTTAATGAGAACTTTGACATGAAAGACTTAGGCCTCGCAGATGTCATCTTAGGGATGAAAATTAGAAGAAATTCTAAGGGATATAGTTTAAGTCAAGCTCATTATGTAGAGTCAGTGCTTAAGAAGTATAATCAGTTTAACTGTAAACCTGTTTGTACACCGTACGATCCTTCTTGTCATCTTAAGAAGAATAAGGGTGTAGGCGTTAACCAACTTGAATACTCAAGAGTCATAGGAAGTTTGATGTATTTGATGAACTGTACGAGGCCATACATTGCCTATGCTATGAGTAGGTTAAGCAGGTATACAAGTAATCCAGGGCAGATGCATTGGGATGCACTTATTAGTGTGTTGTGGTACTTAAAGTATACTATGACCTTTAGTTTACACTATGAAGGTTATCCTAGTGTCCTTGAGGGATTTTGTGATGCAAACTGGAAGAGTCTAAGTCTACGAGTGGATATGTATTCACTCTAGCTGGGGGGTCTGTTTCTTGGAAATCTTCCAAGCAGACTGTTATTGCTCGTTCCACTATGGAGTCTGGGTTTATAGCGTTAGATAAAGCAGGAGAGGAAGCCGAGTGGCTAAGATGCTTTTTAGAAGACATTCATCTTTGGCATATGCCTGTGTCAGCTATATCTATACACTGTGATAGTCAATCTGCGATCGCTAGAAGTAAGAACAGTATGTATAATGGAAAGTCTAGACATATACGTCGTAGGCATAATACGTTCAAGCAACTAATCACTACACCATTTGGGGGGTTTACCAACATACTATAAGTGCTGCTAAAAATTCAGGCTGATTTATTGCAACACAAATACAGTGTTAAGAATCCTATGTTGCAAATGTGCTGGGGGGCTGTTTGCAACACTCTATTTGTGTTGTTTTAATTAATTAAAACAACACAAATAAGTGATGCTTTAATTCAGCAACACTTCTTTTAAATTACCCTGAAACGACATGTGGCACCGAGCTGGCGACATACGTGGCAGCGCCTGCCAACAAAGCAAGACACATGTCAGCGAGCTGATCAACCAATTGACGACACGTGTCAGAGAGCTATCCAACAAATAGACGACATGTGTCGACCAGCAGGCCTATAAACGGATGACACGTGTCAGCAAGCTAACAAATAAACGGACAACACGTGTCAGTGAGTTAACCAATAAATGGATGACATGTGTCATCAATCTGGCCAACCAATAAACGACACGTGTCAGCAAGATGGCCAATAAACGGACGACACGTGTCAGCGAACAAATCATTTTAAAAGAAGACACGTGTCACCGGATGTGTCAGTCCGGTGACC
Organism: Papaver nudicaule; assembly: GCA_023529015.1. Taxonomy (NCBI): domain Eukaryota; kingdom Viridiplantae; phylum Streptophyta; class Magnoliopsida; order Ranunculales; family Papaveraceae; genus Papaver; species Papaver nudicaule. Next base: position 6,769 of record JAJJMA010128374.1, on the reverse strand, counting down.
TGAAAATGTGTCAGTCCGGTTGCCTGACAATGTGTCAGTCAGCTGAAACTGAAAATTCACTAAAATTTTAAAAAAACAGCAATTCATATTATAAATCTGGAATTTCTCATTTCAAAAGTGGTTCAAAACCATTTACAACATTCATCTTCATAAACATTTACAATGCAAATTGTTCATCAATTTCTATACCATTCAACAGATTCAAAAGTTTAAAACTAGGAAAATCACCAACAAGCAGACTACCAAGGAAAGTATTATGAGCCTATCAGCGTACAACACCCTGCCATTCATCGCATTAGCTCCATAATCTACCTTGCTTGCCTCTGTAGAGTGAAGTGAGTTAGAACCTTACACTAGGCCACCAAGGTCCAGAGCTTAGGTACTTGGTGTAGAAGCCAGTTGATTTCTTTGAAGTTGAGGAAGCAGCAACACTTGGTGTGGAAGCTGCGGTACTTGATCAAGATGCAGGAACCGCTGGGGTTGGTGTTGCATTTTCAAGGCCCTGAAAAAGCAAACAAATAAGAACTATGGATAAGCTACGAATCTAAAACAAAGAACTATAAAAAAATACTGAATTTATTGAAGCAACGCACCGCTAAATGTTTATGTCAGCCATATATGAGTAACCGATGCCTAATATTGGTGATCAGGGTTCACCAATTACTTTCTCAGGGTTATACTTAGATTCCAGGGACTAACTAGCACTTGCATTTGGTTCTATTAAAATTTCACCTATAATGAAGTTGACGATAATGATCAAATTTAAAGCCACTATTACTAGCTCATGTTACCAAGAATACTCGAATCACTAGAGTAATGCTACACAATGTATATCATATAGCCACTCAAGTCTGTCTTACACCGCAGAACTATTTCATTAGCACATTACACCGCAGGACTAGTGCACTGTAACTAGTCCCACATATTGAACTTAAACTCGTGCCCCCTGACTATAACAGTGAAATGTGACAATGCATATAAAATAACACAGAATTCATATGCAACCAAGTTAAGTAAGACATGAATTATACCTGCTGTAAGTCAGAAAGACTGATGAGACAAAGAGTAACAGAAACAGCACCACCAGAATACACAGCAAAATTCAATCCACCATTTTTTACCGTCGCACCTGCTGTAGCACAAATTGACTCCATCATCAGCAGCCAATTCATGATATAATTCAATGCAAAGTGTGAAATACTTTGTCTATATGATACACAGCTAATTCACTCCATATTAGCTTAGCTAACTGGACAAGTAATACATCAATCTAGCATAAACAATAGAAAAGACAAAAGACAAAAAGGAAAACGAAATGCAATCTGCTAAACACAAAAGACAAGCACAGGAGGGAAATTAGGCTTACTTTTCTTCTGTCTTCGGCATGACATTTATACTGTAATCCAAAAGGTCAGTCCCCATCTTACAGAGTGCATGAATAAGTCTTACACAGTCAATCCAAAAGGTCCAGCATACCCATTGCTAAATTAAGACTCACTCGTCAAGCAATAACAATACATAACTATAGAATCCACTATAGAATTGGGCATATAGCAGGACACAATAGTGCATAACCATGATTCTAATTTATGTCAGCTACCTCCAAAAGAACAGCAAGAAACGCATTGTTCATGAGTAAGCACAACCATAAACAAAGCATATCTTTTCAGTCAATATTCCTATGTCAGCCACAACATGGATGTCGTCATATGTTAGCAGTTTGATACAGACATCAATAAAAACTCATAGTACATAACAACTTAGGCATTATCAGCACTTACAGAAGCTCTTCTACATACAAACACATCAATAGGTCTTTCTTTTCTTATTCATTTGAACAACTTCATTAGGGTTTAGGGCTCAGATCTAGCTTCAAATCAAAATCAATGAGACAGAAAAGAAAAAAAAAACAGGAAAAGAGGGATTCAATTCAATCAAAATTAGGGGTTTGATTCTAATTGGAACTAGAAATTTAACCTAACTTTTATCTATCGATATCATTAACGGAATTAAATCAGACAAGAAGAAAATTAAAAAAGGATAATTTCATTTGATCTATCACAGAATACACGATTAAACATCCCAAAATGATAAGACAAGAACAAACCCTATATCTATATCTATAAACATGAAAGCTTCAAGACATTTTTACACCGAACCTTAAATCCAACAAAATATTCATTGACCCATTTTATCAAACACTTCATGCACAGAAGATGAAACACAATCAAAACAGGAAAACTCATGAATCAAGACATGAATCAAAAAATCAGAAATGATTATTACAAGAACAAACTCATGAATCAAGACAAAATAAGAACAAAACACAAACTCATCATCTAAACATGAGCCATATGACAAAACACGAGCCACTAAATCAAATTTTCATCATCCATCCAAAATCCCTAATCATTTTCTCAATAAATCGAAATACCCAAACTACTCTACAGCCTAATCTAGATCACCAAGTCATATTAAAACCAATCATAAGAAAAAAACCTATATCCAAAATTACAACAGATCCAATCTAACAGAATCCATCAAAATACCCAAAATGAAAACCCAAAATTTCCCATTTCAAAATGAAGACTGATTTAATAACATAAATCTAAAACAATCAAAACCCAATACCGATCGAAAGCTCATCGAAAGCTCTACGAAGATTAGAAAACTATTTATGAGCTTCTTCATAGACTAGCAGTTTAGCCATACCATCGATACCTTTCGATGCTTTCTCTGCAACATCTACAATCTTCTTCCCAAAATGTTTACTCATTTTCGCTGAGATTATCTTCTTGATTTGTTCTCTGACGGTTTGCTTTGTGGTGGTGGTGATGGAATTGATCTCTAGTTTTTTCTGATTCTCACCATAACAACAAAGCAAACTCAAAAGAAACATAGGGTTAGGGACGAGATAACAGCAAATAGATCTAGGAAGAAGCAGAGAGGCTGCGGGAAAGAGATCTAGGAAGAGGAAACTAGATCTAGAAAGCAGCAGAGAGGCTGCGGGGAAGAGAAGAAGAAAGAGAAGGGGAAAAAGAAATGAGGGCATGAAAGAGTTTAGGGTTTTGTAAATAACTGAAAAATCATGTTGGACGGTGAGAGATTGGGGGGTTTTCTTGGTTATCGACGGTGGATACACTAGTACAAAAATGGGCTTAGGTGACAGTTTAAAACTGTCACCAAAATAAATATATGACAGTTCTTAAAAAACCCACGGCCTGTCACATAAGCCCCTGTCACGAAAGATCTTATAAAAAACTGTCACATAATCATGACTATAAGGTAACAGTATCTTCATAAAACTGTTATTGTTGAAAACTTACGGTAACACTTTTTAAAGGAAACTATCATCGGATTAATTTTGGGGTCTAAGAGGTGACAGTTTTTTTCAGATAACTGTCATAGGTGACGAATTAAGTGACACTATTTGAACAAAACTGTCATAGAAAACCTTATCATAATTTATAGGTGGGGTTTGTTAGTGATATGCTCATATTGCCTTACAGAGAGAATCAATTACCAAAATAACAGTCACTTTCGATCGAACTTTCAATTGACATCAAAAATTTATTTATTTAATATTTAAAGTAGTACATAAATAGAAACTGAACAAGTTAAATACAAGTTGATTGTATCACATGATTCAATAGATTTCACATAAAAGTAAGAATTAGTACTGACTTCAAAAGTTTAATGTATTGTAAACCATGTCCTTTTTTTGTTAGGTTGATCAAGCTGACCTCCTTGAGATTTTATTATCCTTTACTAAGTTTCTCAAGCTCCTTTCAGCAGATATAACAAACTTAAGCTCCTGTTTCGGCTGTAACGCGGCCCTTGATAAATCAAGTAGTTTCTATATATACATGTTCATTTAAACAGCTTACCTGTTTCGAAACAGACATTAGTTACTACTCTAAACCCCAATAATCTGTGGACATCAAGCCAGTGTAAACAAACCTTACTGAAACTACTAGAAGATATATATATGAGATCATATGGGGGAGAAATTACCATATAATGCATTCTCTTGTTGTTTCATATGTTTGCGCCACAATATAGTCGAGCCCCGCACAAGCCAGTGTAAACAAACCTTAATGAAACTCCTCATAGCAACTTCGTATTTTGCTCCAAAACCCACAAACAGTTTAAGGAAACAACTTATCACGGAAGAAGAACAATGTATAAACTGAAACAAAAATTAAAAGGGAATACAAATTTATTTACCGAGCCAAAACAATTTAAGCACCACAATAGTATAAGTTCCAGTTTCCTAATAGTCATTCTCACAACTCTCTTGATAGTTCTTCAATCTTAGATGACTCCAGTACACTATGAACCAGCAATCATAACAGAACATAATTTACAAGCAGAAATTCAGTAGTTCAGCAGGAAACATAGGCAATGTGTGAAGTAACTGTATCGCATCAACTGCTGCCTCTGCAAGACCTCTGATAGCAATTAACGAAGATTCAATCATACAGTGATATCTTCGATCAGGAGCGATAAGATGTGGTTGGTAACCATCAATAGCACCAAGGCATCCCATCAAGTGTAGTGCTAATGAAATGAAAAAAACAATCACTTAATCGTGAGCTGCTTGTAAAATTACAATGTTTCAAAGCAGCGGAAAATTGATTGTCGAAACCATTGTAGATTTCGTCGCCATCTGAGCGTCTGCAAACATCCGAAATTTAAACAAAAGATTAGGCACCACATTATACAGATACATAGTAGTGGAGTCATTCGAAATTCAAAAAGCATAAAGTAAAGAATAACTACAGCTACACATACATGCCATTAAGATGTTCTTTGTAAATCCCATTGAACAGACGACAAATTCCACAATAAAGTACAACTTTCCTAGCAAACAATAACTAATTCTGATTGCATGACTGCTCATAAGTGCATATTGAAGACTGAAGGCAGCGAAATCTGATTGGAACATTTAGACTTAGGTAAGACTTACTCCGGCTTCAGTGGAAACGGGTTTCCCAAAATATTTATTAGCGACTGGAGGCCTGGGATTCAAGACTTGATTACAGTTTCTAAGTGCTGCAAAAGAAACCATTAAGCTTCAATTTTAGTGTGAAATAACCATAGATCGTAAATAACAAAATACTATTTTGAGAATTGCTAGACAACACAAAAAAAAAAGAACACTGAGAAATATTGTCCCCCCAATCCAGAACAATCAGTACAAGATAATATAGAGGAAGAATTTTTACCTTTGATAGCATCTTTCTTAGATGCCCAGAACCCATCCAGTGTGCAAGATGCCTGTACACGGGGGTACTTACATAGTACTCCTGCGACGAGCAGCAATCATGAGAACGCATTACCCTATCAACCAATCTAAAAACTTCAAATTCTTAAGCAACACCCTGAATCATATTTGTAACATTCCCTTCACTTCGTAATTTGAATACTAATAAAAGCACCAACATATTTCTAACATTAGGGTATTGTTTTAAAAAAACATACAAGATATTTAGATAGCACGGACAAGGAAATATTCAACTACAAAACATACTTCATTTATTGGAAAGTGGAGCCATTACACATCGAACACAAAACTCTATCCTCTTTTGTCAGCAACTCGATAACATTCTTTTTACTATCTGAGTTTGTATTCCACAAACAATAAGTTATCATTCACAAGTAATAGAAACTTGAGAAAAGAAGTTTAGATCCCAATTCAAAATAGGATGTACCAGTCCACTTAGACTAAGATGATTGGTACGGCGAATACGGTACCTTTGCTTTTGCATTACTGTAAGATCCTGAGGATACTCGAGCAGAACTACCAAATTATAACAAAATAAATGTCCGCTCAACCGAGGGACCTTCAGCCTGTTACAAAACGAGCAACCAATTAGTCTTTTTCAGGAAATCATGTTAAAATTAACTAAATCACTGTGTAAATAACAAGAAGAAATTTACTATCTGAGTTTGTATTCCACAAACAATAAGTTATCATTCAAAAGTAATAGAAAATTGAGAAAAGAAGTTTAGATCCCAATTCAAAATAGGATGTAGCAGTCCACTTAGACTAAGATGATTGGTACGACGAATACGGTACCTTTGCTTTTGCATTACTGTAAGATCCTGAGGATACTCGAGCAGAACTACCAAATTATAACAAAACAAATGTCCGCTCAACCGAGGGACCTTCAGCCTGTTACAAAAACGAGCAACCTATTAGTCTTTTTCAAGAAATCATGTTAAAATTAACTAAATCACTGTGTAAAGAACAAGAAGAAACAATGCAGTAATGTACATCGCAGAGGTCTATATATTATGGTTATTGGTTAAGCAACAAAAGCAAAAAGAGAAACATGGGAGAAACTGTATCCAATCATTTAACGCATTAGTTTCTCTCATACATGGGTGCACACCCAATAAATATTCATAAAAATAAACCATGAGCAGACTAACATACATGGTTGTTTTTAGAAGTCTTAAGGGTTTCATGACGGTTAGCGAACTATCTGTGAGGACACGCTCAAAATTACATCCATGTGCCTGTTACATTTCTTCTCTTTCATCTGCAACACTTGGCAATAATGAGCATCAGTGAGAACTAACCACTCTGCATCAATGCCAAAAATTTATGAAAAAAGAAAGATAACATGTAACCAGTACCAACAACAGTAACAGTAGCAAAAGACAGATAGTAAATCTGTCTACTAAATTAGAATGAGCAGTTACCTAAATATTATTCGGAAAAGTAAAACAGATTGCCTACATTGTAATAACGGAAATAGAG
>JAJJMA010128331.1:0-18981 GCA_023529015.1 Papaver nudicaule | reverse complement strand
ACATTTTGTCTAAATTATGTTGATTAATTGTCCAATACATAGAAGTTAAGTAAGACCGAAAGCTCCTGAAGCTGTAAACTGAACTTCCTAGACGTCTGAGAGAACCAATCCAGTACACACACTAAAGCAAACAGGAATCATACTCATATACTTGTGAAGGTAATATTCTAACCACAAGAATACGTACCTTCATTGGCGCCCACCGTGGGATTGAAACTTAATTTTGCAGAGATATTTTTGTTTAAAATTTAGATTTCAAGAAAGAACTTACGAGATATTGAAAAAACTTCGATGAAAATGATTTCTGCAGTAACAAACATGATTTGAAACTCTAGATCTAGTTATTTCAGTACAAAAGTTGTTTTCAAAAACTGGAAAGATTAAAAGAAAGATTTGATTTATTAGCTCAATTTTGAGTGATCTCATGAATTATTACGATGATCATGTCAAAAACAGAGTTTATAATATACATTTACTCGAGTCTAAAACGTTTTTTACGAGTAAACAATGATGATGAACGTAAAAGGCGATGATTCAAAAAACTACGAAACTCATTTCATAATGTGTTTTTTCTTTTCGATTTCTTGAAAATCGCCGGTAAAGCAGAGAAGTCTCAGGGAAGTTTTAGATATTTAATTAATTTAAGAATTCTAGTTAATAGATCGCTATGACGAATTATATAATAAGATCATCATGATTAAATTTACGTTTTATGCAAAATTCATGATCAAAGCTTTTAGATCCGAACCTGATAAATGACTTCAGTTGACTAAGGTTGAGGTATACTATGCATATGTTTAAAAAATCATTATCTATACCTAAAACGTTTTTCTTTGTATAGATCGGAAAAGATAGAGCAATTTTATAATGATTTCAGATGAAAGTTGTTCTCAATAAGTCTAGATATGGAAATTCAGTTGAAACTGATCGATTTTCGATACATATCTTTTTAGCAAAATAATAAAGTCGATCAGAAACCTAGTTATATTGCATATGTAATCACTTGAGATAGCTGGGAACTTGAAATACAACCAGATCAGCTATCAAACTTGATTATAAGTAGTGTTTTCTGAAAACCAGTAAAGTTCTGATCTGATATAAAGTCCAGATTCACAATTGAGTAAAATTACTATTGATATTTAGCTTATAAAGATGAATGGTTTATTTATTCATCTGAGAAGAAGCACATGGTTGTAGCTAATAGTTGGGAACCATAGATCTGCTTGATCAGCTATCAGTATAACTGGTATAGAGCTTAATAACGTTTTGACGGCGTATCATGTTTGTTATTACGAAGGTTTTAATAGGAATATTACAAATAAGTTGTCATATACTTTAAGAATGTGATATATAGATCTGAAATATTTCATACAATAAGCTAAAGAAACGTCAGATAGCTGAGAACCATAGATCTGCTTGATCGGCTGTCAGTCTCTTCTTCTATAGGAGTTTTAGCCTAGATTTCTCTCATTACAAGTTATCGATTATTAATCTTATGAGACTGATATAAAACCTAGTTTAAATCTGATGATTATGACCTACCAAAATCTTTAACATATATTTTTTACGCTATTATAAGATCTAGATTTTTAAAACAGGTTAATCAATGATTGATTTTAGAATCTAATAAATTCTTCAAAGCTCGATGTCTTTATTAATTTGGTGCTTGTCAATACTGATAAATCTGATGTGTGAAGATGCCTCCAAGGAGATTGCCTCACAGAAGCGTATGTCAATCACCAAACAGAATTGGTGCAAAGAGCTTGAGCAAGAGCGTGGAGAACGTGATGCTGCTCTGACACAGGAAATATCAACTGTTAGTCAAAGACATACAAATCGTCGTACAACACAAAACACATCAAGAAATCAGAATGCAAATCAGGAAAGAAACAATGGGAGGTCAAACACCATACCACCTGAAACTGTAATCGGACTGAATGGAGAACCAACAACAATATTAGTGGGTGAAGGAGTAATGAAAAATCCTGGAAGAGATTTGCTACAATCAAGGAGGCAACTAGGAGGGCAAACTAATAATGTCACAGAAGAAATGTACAATGACCTGCTAGAATCTATTAGTGTACTATCTGCACAGGTAACAAAATTAGGAGTTCCAGCTGGAAATATCACGACTGACGGAAGACGCCAGACGAATGAACATAAATATCAAGAGTGTCGAATCAGTGGTGATGATCACCAGACAAGAAACTCAACATACCTGGATCTATCAGATTCACCAACAAGAACAACATATATAATGCTCTGAATAATCATCAGACGATGAACAGGCAAGACATGAGTCGTCAGAACAATAACCTCTTCAGTCGACTGATAGATCAAGGAGCTGCGGCTAACCAAGAAAGAAATAATGAACGACGAGTCCCATCTCAGCAAAGACAACCTACATAGTCTGGAAAAGATAAAGAAGACTTTAATGCCGTTATGGAGAGACGATTTTGTGAACAAGAGAAAAGATAAAGAATGATGAATGAAATCAGCTTAGGCAGACAAAATGATGATTCAACAATAAAGTTCCAGTCGGGACCATTAACCAGAGAAGTTCGTGAGTGTGCTCTCTTAGACAAATTCATTTTACCAACATTTGAACCATTCAGGGGAGATACAGATCCAAATGCACATCTATTTTATTATACTCAAAGAATGACGGTTCATACATCTGATAAGCTAGTAATGGCAAGATTCTTCCCAAGTAGCTTGACTGAAGATGCATTGAAGTGGTTCAGCTGTCTACCAAAAGATCAAGGACATTGCAGATCTATTTGTCAGAAATTATTCTTGCAATATAAAACAAGCAGACGTGATGGATGATGCATTTGACGTAAGCCAAAGGACAGATGCAAGCTTCACTGATTTTCTCCGAAGATTCAAAGCTGCAGCTGCACCTGTTCCAAGACAATATGATAAAGCTCTATGCATAGTTTTCAAGAAAGGTTTGAGACCAGGAAAAGAGAGAATCTTTTCAAGGATGCGTCCTTAATACCTTAAAAGAAGTTTACAGCAAAGCAGGAAAATTTGTCAGAAGAGAGCAGAATGCACAAGCAGACATCACACAACAATATGATCATAAAGTTTATGCTACTGGAGGAAATGGAGATCATAAAAGGAAATATTCACCAAAGTCACCAATATCTCAGTCATCTAAGAAAAGAAACTTCAGAGAGGACTTCGAGAAGAAGTGGAATGAAGAATCACGAAGTTTCGTAAAACTCAACACTTCACCAGAAGAAATTCTGAAGTTCATAAGAGTCAAACCATACATTGTGATGCCTGCAAAGCTGAGAACGTTTGGCAGAGGAAGTTCGATGTGTGAATATCACGACACAACTGGGCACAAGACAAATAATTGCAAAAATTTGATGAGACACATCAATGATCTCATAAAGCAAGGGTACCTGAAAGAATTTGTGCTAAAAGAGTCAATACCTCCAAAAAAAGCGAAGGGAATAGTTAATATGATCCATTTAACTCCAAGGAAGCAACACAATATGATTAGGAATTCGTCATTCAGAAAAAAGGAAGCTTAATGAAGTAAATTCAACCTGCATGTACTCAGCATGCTTTCTTGATCTAGATTCTGCCAAATTACTTCTACCACCAGACGATATAAGTTTTACCTCCGAGGATTTAACTGGAGTTACTTTACCGCACTCAGATGCCCTAGTGATAGAGCTGGTGATAGACAGATACGACTGCCGAAAGATATTGATTGATGGAGGTTCAACTTGCGACATTATATTTCAGCAAGTTGTGTAACAGCCTAAAATCCCATGGGTTAGATCTTAGGTTGTACACCCAAATATCATACACAAACATACATCATATCATGAGCATACAAGATAATAAAGAGTTAAGGGTTAGAGATACTTGACAAAAGATTTTACTTGGTTCGCCCTCATAAAGGAGGACTACATCCAAGGGATTCCACTAGTATTAAGCTTGATTACAACTCTCTTACCTTCTTTTCTTCTAAGAATGGTCTCACAATAAGAACCCTAATTCTTGTCTTGGGCTAGGGAGAGCAAGTGAATACTTTTCCTCTCTCTAGACCAAACCATGAAATGTCCAACCCCTCTCTCAGGGGTTTCTCTCGCTATTTATTGGGGATTACAAAGTGCTATACAGCTAATACAGACAATTCATACTCTGACGCTAACTTGTCTTCACTCGCCGACATAGTATGTCGCCGATGTAGTATTTCACCTATCCAATCTTGGTGGGCAAGTATTCTAAAGGATAAGGATTGCTGACGAGGTTTCCACTGAGTCAACGAGTGAACTCTGACAATCTATCCGTTCTGACGAGTAATGAATGCTCAACCACTTCTCAACTACTTCTCACCTTCCCTCGCTGTGACATCCTTATTCCCGCTTCGCTCACCAGCCCTTTCTGTATGCACCGCCGATACTTCCTATCTCAGGATGTCTCACCCAAAACTTTGTCAGTGATCCCATACTTCTCATACATGCTCTTCCTGGTATACCTTTGCCCCTAGGATGCTATTACTATGTAAAGGCATCTTCTACCCTTACATTTTGCCTATTTCATTTCCAAGATCTTTAGTCGTCGGGAATGAAATTTTTCTTACTCGCCGAAAATGCCACTCCCACGTTCTCCACTTCTACTTTGATTACGCCACACGTTCTCCACCTAGCTTCCGTTACACCACGTGTCCTCCATGCAACCATCTTCACTTTATGACCTGTAACCGTCTGCGCCCACGATTTCCACTACTTTACTACGGTTTGCAACCGTTATCGCCGGTTGGGTTTTCTCCTCTTCTATAAATACGAGATTTTTCTATCTTCTCCTCCTTTACTCTCTTCTTCTTCCTCACGAATTTTTTCAGAGCTTACTTCTCCTAAAACCCGAAGTCCCCTGCTGCTGCAACTGTTTTCCCGATTTCTTTCTCCTTTACATACTGAACTTCTCATCTTTACTTCCTCATCATTTTGTTTTCCATCTTCTTTCATTCCCCACAGCATTAGCTTCTTGTTTGATCTTTTACAATCACTGTTAGCTTGATTTGTTTTTCTTTTCCGGTAGTTTTGGTTTTTTTCCGGTGAACCGCTATCTCATCTGCGTCTTGTTTCCGGTGTCTTTTCTGTGCTCATGGCTTCCACTTGCTCAGACCTCTTCTAGCTCTGCAAACCCTGTAGCTCCATCATCCAACTCAGCACTTGCTGAACTCCAGCTTCTCCTGCTGCTACTAAAACTGCTCCTCGCCCATCTTGGAAGAAATGGCATGAATACTATGATTATGATAAAGTATTCATTGCTCCATTAACGCTGAAACCCCTTAAAAAGGTGACAAAAGCTTCAACCCTTACTACTCTGGAAGATCTTCGTACGCCGGGTCAACATGTTGAGTCGACGGTGACTGCTTACGGTACACTCAAAGCTGGGAAGGCGGATCTGTTCCCCTTATATGATCCCGTCGATACATTCATGTGTGACTTATTTTAACAAGACTAACTATCCAGACCTGTTTGAGGAAGGCCGGTTTTCTCCAGAAGAATATACCGTTGAGAATTTTCTGAAGCAGTATGATGTTCTTCCTTCTACAATAAGAGGTGAGCCCTGGGCTTATCGCTTCGTTACCAAGAAGAAATTAAAAGGTGTCATGCTTGGTGCTGTAGATGCTAAAGAAATTACTGGTACTACTACGACGAGGAAGAGTTCCGAGACTGGCTGGTCCAACATTCCTTGCTCGCTGGAAGGACCTTGGCTGCTAGGATGGTGCGATAAGGACAGAACAATCAAGCGACTAGACTTTTCTGAGCAACACAAACACCTCAAAGAACATGACTTTACTCATGTGGAATGGTCAGAAGAGAAACTCTATCGTGGTAATGATGGGAACATACAAATGGATTCCCAGGGTAATTGGCTGTTATTGCCCTCTGCTACCAAGAAATCTACCAAGAGGAAATCCTCAACCCAGGTAACAAATATTTTTCCTTTCGCCGAATATATATCTATATTTATCTTCTGAATTAGCTTAGGGAAGATGCAACTGAAGATCTAGAAACAAACATATTAAGTTTGCTCATTTTAAAAATATTTTTGCATATATTTTTAAAATATATATCTATATTTGCCTCTGTTTGTTTCATGATCTGATGGGTGCGTCGACTTATTTGCAGAACGCTCCTATCTTGTCTCCTGCAGAAGAGCTCCGCCAAACACTAAAAAACCTCAAATCTGATACTTTCGCCGAGGATTCTCAAAGTGAGTCTTCCGCCAAAGCTGGCGATACTCTACCTCAGCAGTCTGCCGCAGCATTGCCTCAGCCGGCTTCGAATCGTCCCCGGCGCTCCACTCCTGCTTCAACAAGATCTTCTTCTTCTGAAAAGTTGACCATTCAACTAAGGGAAAGAAAGCCTGCCTCTGACAACTTGGAAACCATTTCCGAAGAAAAAGACGGCGATACGGTGATGGCTGACACAAAGCCTGTGAAAGAGCCTACGAGAACTCCGCTTGAGCAGGAACATGCAGTTTCTACCGCTAATCCTGGCGGGAATGTCGTTAATCCCCAGCAATCCTTCGCTGCCAGGACCGCTCTTACCAGTCCTACTGGAGAAATTGGCGCTTCTAGTTCTTCTTTCGCCGCCCTCATGGATTTGCATAAGATGCCTCCCGGCGGTAGACCTCCCAGATTCCCAAGAAGGGGTGCTACTGGTGATGTGGTTAATAGACTCGCTGACTCCTTCTCCAGATTACTTTCGTTGGAAGAAGAGAAGAATAGTCTGAATTCTCTTTATTATGAAGCTATGTTGAAGTATTCTACAACTGGCCTTGCCCATTCAAGGGATTTATCTTCTGTGGCTCGTGACTTGACTCCCCAGGAGCATTTATTTATGGTCGCCGCGGTAATTATTCTCCCTGAGGCTTCTCTCTTCATGCGCATCTACTTTATTATACTGAGCTTTCTTTTTCTTCCTGCTTCAGGGATTTCAACACTGCTTGAGTCTTGTTGACACCTTTGAAGCGCAAGGTGATAGCATAAACTTTTTGTCTCGCGAGAATGATGAACTTAAGCGCCGTGTGGAGGAGAAGGAGGCAGACGCATCAAAGTGGTTTAACACTAGCGTCAAAGATTCCAACGAGCGCGACGAACTTCAAGGTACTTTTCACCCTTAGCTTGTAAGTTGTGAATTTTATTTGTACTTCTAGTCTTTCGCCGAAGCCCTTAGTTCTTGCCCCTTCCAAGGTTGCCGGCAGCATTCTGACACCCGACTGAAACGAGTTGAAACCGAGATAGATAACTTGGCGGATACTAATGCTAGGCAGTGCAATTTGCTGTTTGGCCAGGTTAAGACTATTAAGTGGTACCGCCGAGAGTTAGATTATGTTAGTGAATTAAATGTTAACCTTGATAATCTTCTCAAAGTTTCCCAAGCCAACGTAAGATGGATTGAAAGTGAACGAGATAATGCCCGCCGCTTGGCAGAGCTTAATTACAAGCGGAAAGAAGCTGCCATGGTGGATCATATGAGAGCGAGTTCCTTACGTCAAGAAGAGAAAACAAGGGCCGACAAGCTTGCCTCTCGCCTTAATACAACAATTTCTGAGAGGGACTTCGCCCAACAAGAAATGCAAAGATGGAAATATTTCTCAAATATTCATGGCGATAGGGCTAGGGAGCTCAACGATCAGCTAATGTCCCAACTACAGCAAGTAGCCAATGTGACTGGTTCTTCTGTCAATACTAAATTTGAATCCCATCTACAACTCCTTGTAGAAGCCCAAACCGGCGCTTGTAGGCACGTGAGCGAATTGGAAGATAGATTCCTAGGATACTTCGCCGTCGTACCTTTATTTTGCCTCAGTTCTTAACCATTTTACTTTGCTTTTCTCAGAGCGAGTCAAGCAGCTGGGGGATGAACTGGAGAAGCGAAACAAAATTGTTGAGGATCATAAACTTTGTACTGAAACCATTTCTGATCTGTCTGGAAGCTTGCTCATCACAATGGCTGTGAGGAAAGGTTGAATCAAGCTTTGGAAGAACATCGCCAATGCCCCAACCAGATCGCCGGGCTGAATCTTCAACTTCAAGATCACAAGAAGTGCCAAGCTAGTATTGCAGGTCTTGAGAGCAAGGTGTAGTATTTGGGGGAAATCGAAAATGAACTCCAAGCTGATTTGAGTCAAGCCTAAAAAGATCTCCAAGCTAAAGATGCCAAGCATAAGGAACAACTTCTTCTAATGGACTTTGTCGCCGTTCAAGAGTATGTGAATGAAGAATACCCCAAGTTGAATCTCGACATACCCGCCAGGTATGTCATTGCTCCTAAACCTTCCGCCGTGAAGGAAGTTGTTGACTGTGACCAAGATGGCGAAGGATCCGGGTCTAGCGGAGAAGAAGAAGAAAATGTTGAAGAAGAAGAGAATGAAGTTGAAGAAGAAGAGAATGAAGTAGAAGAAGAAGAAGAAGAAGAAGAAGAAGAAGAAGAAGAAGAAGAAGAAATTGAAACAGAGGAAGGTGACAAAGAAGTGAATGAAGAGAAGAACAAGGGCGAGAACAGAGGAGAGAACTCTGAAGGCAGCAGGCCTGAAGGAATCAAAGTGGCTAATGAAGTGGAGAGGAACCTCGGCGGTGAAGATCGAGTTATACCTCCAGCTCAAGAGGATGTTTCAACCCATGTGGCTCAAGATGAAGCGACCAGTCCCTTTCCAGATCCGCGATGCTGAAGTAGAAGAGAACGGCGAACCGTCTTTATAATTTGCACCTTCTTTTCATATTTCTGCTATTTCCTTTGTTATGAACAATATCACCTTTCCTTTTGAACATCGTCGCGAAAATATTTTATGTGCAGTTTTCCTTTGTCAATTTGACTTACTATTTTTATGTTTGTCTTCAAAGACTTAACTTGCCATTGAGTGAAGTCATGTGCTTGTACCGCCAACAATTTCATGCAGAGCCTAGGTTAACACCCCAGCCGTATCCATTACTTGTGCCCGTCGGCGATATAATATAAGTTGTTTGGGTCGCCCAGTAGGCTTATTGCACTGTAGATTTCGCCAGAGGTGATGCTACGGTGTAGGCTAATTAGCACAACGGCTACCGCCGATGTGATGCTACAGTAAAGGGTCTTAGTTTCCAAACACTTACAGACCAACAAGTAACACGACTGGCCTTACAGCTAATCCTGGGTCGGTCTTACCATTACAAGGAGGTTATTCACTTCAATGAAGCAAGTAAGCTTTTATGCTTCTGCGCTGAGAGCCTTTGGCGTCATTAATTTGGGCATTGTGCCTTTAGTGATGGCGCTTGGCCTTAGTACCTGATCAGGGTTTTTATGTGGCTCTATTGCCTTGTAATTATTGGGCATTTTGCCTCAGTAAGTGGCTTTGTAGCCTGATAATGGGCATCTTTGCCTCAGCATATTATGCTTTTATTGCTTTAGCGAAGCCTTTAGGCTTTAATCGCAACTGTGGTTAGAATATTCAGCGAAAAATGTAGAGGACACCATAATTTGTTAACGGGGTTCGGCGCATGGTAGCAAACCTACGTCCCCGGATCTTATTCGCTGTTATTTTACATAAGCTAATAAGACTTCTTGGGTATTATGCCCGCCCAAGACTTCGGATTTTACATTATTCCTTTCAATGATAGTATTTTTTGATGAATTTGGCGTTCCAAGGATGTTCTAATTCCACGCCATGCTCATCAATCAACACATATGCTCCGCTTCCATCTACTCTCTTAACCACATAAGGGCCTTCCCATACTGGTTCCAACTTCCTACATCCTTTTCGCTGAGACGGGGGGATTTCTCGAAGTACAACTCACCAGGCTGATATTCTCTTGGGATCACCCGCTTGTTGTATTCTCTAGACAGTCGGCGATGATAATTTTCCATGTGTGTAAGAGCGATCAACCGCTGTTCTTCTAGGTCATCCAGCTTGGCCAAAATCAAGTCAGTATTCAGATTTTTTTCCCATTCCTCATGCTTCGTAGTTGGTAGGATTACTTCAGATGGGAGTACTGCTTCTGCACCATAAGTAAGTAGGAAAGGAGACGCTCCAGTTGCTTCTCGGATAGTAGTCCTATAAGACCACAAAACATTGTGTAAATGCTCACACCATGCTTTTTTATGTTTCTCCACCCTTTTCTTCAGTCCCATTCCAATAGTCTTGTTGGTGGCTTCCGCTTGCCCATTACTCTGAGGGTACAGGGGAGTTGATTTTCCCAGCTTGGCGCAGTAATTAGCGAGTAATTTTCTAATATTGTCGCCGACCAGTTCCTTTCCATTGTCAGTACATATCTCCGCCGGTACGCCGAATCTGCAAATTATATTCTCCCAAATGAATGTGAATACTTCCTGTCCTGTCTTCTTCTTGATAGCTTTGGCCTCACACCACTTGGTGAAAATATCTGTCGCCACAATGATGTATTTCCGTTGTCCTGAACCTGTGGTTAGCGGTCCAATGATGTCAATGCCCCACTTGGCGAAAGGCCAAGGGCTGAGCACTGAATTTAAAGATGTCGCTGGCGCTTTAATTCTTCTTCCATACAACTGGCATGGTTTGCATCGCTGAACATATTCTTTTGCATCCCTATTCATCCAAGGCCAATAGTATCCTTGCATTCTAACTTTTAATGCTAAAGCTCTTTGACCACTGTGATTCCCACAGTCTCCTTCATTGATTGCTTCCAGTAATTTCTTGCCTTCTTATCTTGATACACAGCGCAACAATGGTCTAGAGAATGACCGGCGATATAGAATTCCGTCTCGAAGCTCATAGTTCGCCGATCTACTAATGACTTGATGAGCTAAGATTTGTTTTCCTGGCAGCGTAAGGCGGTCCAAATAATATCGTATCGGCGTTCTCCAATCTGTTTCCGCTGATTCCTCAGTGCTTGTTGCCAGTACCTCTCTTTGTTCTCGCTCTTCTACCGATGATTGCTTTACTCTTTCAATGGCTATAGATGGGATATTAGGATTTGTCATCATTGAAGAGATGAAAGCCAAAGCGTCGGCATGCCTGTTATCCTTTCTGCAGATGTGGCGAAACTTGATACCTGAGATCCTCTGGGCATACTCCCTAGTAAGTTTTAGGTACTTCTGCAGAGACGGGTATGATGTCTGTTATCGTCCAGAGATTTGGCGGATCACTAGCTGAGAGTCGCTTGTTAATCTAAGATCGCTGATACCCATTTCAATGAGTATTCGCATGGCGTGAATAACCGCTTCATATTCTGCCTCGTTATTGGTCGCCGAGAATTCCAGCCTTAGTGAATGTACTATTATGGCTCCTTTCGGCGAAGTTAGGACAATTCCTATTCATTTTCCTTCCTTATTTGATGAGCCATCTACATAAACTTCCCATCCATTGGGGCTGCATTTCAATAGGTCTGGCGTTTCATTTTCTCGCTCATCCAAAGAGAATGGGATTTCCTCTATCTCCTCTTCTTCATCAATTGGGAAGTCGGTGAGGAAGTCCGCAATAACTTGAGACCGCTGTGCTGTGCGTATTTCATATTGAACGCCAAACTGCTCGATTTGCTGATTCCACTTGGCGATTCGCCCTACTCTTTGAGAGTTGTGCATAATGGATTCTATTGGAGTCTTGGTTAGAACAACAATAGAATGAGCGTGAAAGTATGGACGTAATATCTGAGATGCAAAGACCAGTGCCAAGATCAGTTGTTCGATTTTGGTATAATTCTTTTCTGCCCCTTGCAATGTTCAGCTAATATAATAGATAGGCGTCTCTCCGCCCTTGGTTTTCACAAGCACAACACTAATGGCGAAGGGTGTTGCGGCGAGATAAACCCTGAGTTCTTCGCCATGCTCAGGTGGCTGAATCGCTGGAAGAGTGGCGAGATACTTTTTAATACCCTGAAAGGCAGCTTCATGTGCCTCAGTCCAATTGAACTTTTCCCCTTTCTTCAATGTCTGGAAGAACAATTTGCATTTATCAGAAAATCTGGAGATATATCTATTAAGCGATGCCAAAGTTCCATTTAGTCGTATGACATCCTTTACTGTTACTGGCGAAGGCATCTCTATAATTGCCTTAATCTTGGCCTGGTCAGCTTCTACACCTTTCTTAGTGACAACATACCCCAAGAATTTTCCTGACGTTACGCCAAAGACACATTTCGCCGGATTTATTTTGAGCTTGGTAATACGCATGTGGTTAAATATTTCCCTGAGGTCTTGCACACGGGTTTGCTTCTTCTTTCTCTTTACAAGCATATCATCGACGTACACTTCCATTGTCTTCCCTATCCATTTTTCAAACATCTTTTGCGCCATTTCTTGGTAAGTAGCGCCGGCGTTATTCAACCCAAAGGGCATTCGAGTGTAACAAAACAATCCTTTGGTGGAGAAGAAAGTTGTGTGCTTCTGATCTTCCTCCGTCAAGGGTATTTGGTTATACCCTTGTTTTAGGTGTAAAACAATAAAGAGAATCTGAGGGGTAAAGTGTGAAGTATGATGATGTAATAAAAGATTGTAATGGTATTCGAGAGGTCAGGATCGAACAAGACTCGCCTAAACCAAGAAATGGCCGTTCGAGTATTGCTTCAGTTACAAGAAGATGATGTAGGGTTGGTTTAGGGAGGGAAGCATAGAAAGATGAGATCAGAGAATTGCTATAATTTCTGTGATGTTGATGATTAAATTGCTAAGAAATAATGGATATTCAGTTCTCACTAGATATTGAATGCTGAATGAGAAGAGTTAATCAATTATCGATAAGACAGATTGATTATACTTGAACTGTTGTTCCAAACTGGTCGAGTGACCTATTTATAGTAATAGCAATCCTAACTGATCTCGTAAGAAGTGGAAGAAGTGTAAGAGTGGGAGTGAGGAGTGAGTGGGGTCAGTTGTTAAGAGTCTTGCGCCTAATAATAGGGAAGATTAACAACCCACTACTTTATCCCATCTTTCCAGCAACGTTCACACGACCTAGTGTCTTTCCCGTTGAGTGATTGAGCCGTTGCAATCACACGTGCCGTAGACCGCCAAACCAAAACCCTAAAGAATATCCCCCCATGTAACTAATCTTGATTCTCGTAAGATTTGTTAAATATTTGTTAAGTCAAAGATGACTAGGTGCAAGTCGTACCAATTACTGGTAAACTCAGGACTTTGCATAAAGATAGAGATTAAACGATAAGCTTGTATATCTCTTTGAGATTTGGTCTAAGGATTGAGTCGGGCAATGGCCATTTAAACCAATGAGATAAGTCTAAGGATTGAGCCATGCAACCGCCATTTAGACTGATAAGATAAGTGATGCGTTGTCGAACCGCAACAAATATAATTCAATTCTTAACCTTCACAATAATTAAGATAATATAATGGTAAGAACAGATTCGATCCACGGAGAGAGATTGGTTGTTATTTATTATCGATTTCTTAAGTAACCAGGGGGGGGGGGATGTTTGGTGCAATAAAAGTAAATTAAAACTAAAGCAAATAAATGTAGAAAAATAATCAGGAGACGAGAATATTGGTTAAGGGTTCATCTTCAATCACATAACATGCACTATGAATAATATTTGGAGTTTCTATTTAATCTCTCATCATCAAAAGCCCTAGAATACATCATCGCGAAAATATCCCGAAATTTCCTAATGTCATCACACACCATAACGATGAATGTGTGAATACTACGTAGAGAATAACTCAACACATCGAGTAATTGAGTTCAACTCTCTAAGAGCATTAATATCTGTGAAATAGGCTAATCAATGCAATGAACTACCAGGAGCAGTTCATTCAACAAAGGTCATACTCTACATACAATTCCTAAAAGCTATCACCGCAATCGGAATTATATTGTACTACTTGTGAAAAGGTTCATCGACGATTTCGTATCTCAAAACCTAATTCTAGTTGTAGATATGAATATAAAATATCCAATCTTAATGCAATACATCAATCATGCATTCATACGCACAGTAAAATAAGAACGATGATGAAAAGAATAATTATAACTCCAAAATTAATCAAGTAGCATGTATGTAATATCCGATTACATCCCTAACCAATATAAAGAAGTTTAGCTACTTATAGCTTTATTGAAATCCAAAGAAAATATGAGAAATCATAAAAACCCGTTGTTCGGCGCCTCGAAAATCGCGCCCGAAACCCTAGCTTTTCCTGTCAAGATTCCTCCTGAGCTCCTGTCTGCGTGATTCCTCCTCACGTCCCAGAACTCCTGCGTGAAAACCTTCTCTGGCTCCGTGTGTACCTTCTTTCTTTTCTGTGCGTGAACGGTGTGCTTTTATACACGCCCGACTGATATTGCCTGAGTCCAGCTGGGTTCCCTTTCCTAAAACTGTTCTAACCCATTACACGAGTCCAGCAACACAACACACCTTGACTGGGCCTAGCAAATACGCACCCGACTGGCCCATTAACCCTCAGACTCACATGTGCGCGAACTGTACGTGCACATGTTCTTCGGTTTCCGTCGGTATTTTGGCTGGAAATTTGGGCCTGTTCATAAATTGGGCCTACAGAAATTGGCCCTGTTTTCAAAAATAGGGCTTATTTTAAGCTGCCCCTTATCGCTACGCTGCGGTTGGGAATAACCGGACTGCCTCCATAAATTCGTTAAAACAAGTTGCGCCCACCTGCAGTAATTCTTGTTTGCGACATTTTTGAGCCTTGTATTCTTCTTGTATTCGAGACCATTGACTCCGAGCGTTGCCAAGTGATGAATTGAGTGAAATTTGCTTCATTTTTATTATTATGACTTCAAAGAACCTGCAAAATAGAAAACAAGTAAAATAAACAATATATGAGGCTTAAGTCGACTAAAGTGTATAGAATAGGTACTCTTGAATAGGTGTTTTGCGCACCTATCAATAAGATAAGTCTAAGGATTGAGCTATGCAATCGCCGTTTAGACTGAGAGGATTTCAGCAACTCTCTGTGGCAATAGTCAAGTGAATACGACTTTCAATTTGCCATAAATATGAGAAATTGGCTCGTGGCATGTAATGCACCAATTCTCTGAGTAATGAAGACATATGAATGTCCAAAATAATATAAGTCATAGCCATGAGCCATGATTAAGAATTATAGCACTGATTTATAGAAGCAAGTCCATAATCAAGAAAAATAGACGAATGATGCTATCACAGCGTAGCCATCATCAAGAATGCATAAGCATTGCCAATCCAAGACCTAAAGATAGGCCACAATAATAATAATAAGCCATGTTGCATAGCATAATAATCCTATTAGGAAGTTAGGCATAGGACATAAAAGGATAAGTCATAACATTACGTTATTTCCAGATTTCTGTACACGACGTCTATTCATAAAATCGCCCAGGCCAACCTATATTCGGTAAAATCCCGAAATTTTAGTATGTTATAGAGGACTCACAGAGGAAAAACTTTCGTGAATGAAGCGCCCCCTAATTGTTCACGGATTGGGCTGTAAAAATCATCCTTCAAAGGAATTTGTAATCTGCCAGATTTCCGAATTTGATTAGGAAACTAGAGTATTATGGACTCAATAAAATCCATAATCCTCTAGGATTTGGATCAGTGGGATCCATAAATAGAGGGGAGGCTAGAGAAAGATATACTCTAGCTCTAAGAGGGCAATGATAGCCGTGAGAGAGAAGACGGCCATGGACCTCCATGAGTACAAGCAAGATAAAGCCATAAGGCCTCCACAAATTAAGCGAGGGAAAGCCATAAGGCCCCCATAATTTAGGCTAGGCATGGCCATAAGGCCTCCAATGTTTGGCCAAGGCACGACCTTGGGCCTCCAAGAGTTTGGCCAAGGCATGGCCATAGGGCTCCAAAGAATAAGCTAGGGCATGGCCGTGGGCGTAAGAGATTAGGCGAGGGTATGCCGTGGGCATCCAAAACCTAAGCAAGGGAGATACGTGGGCATCCAAAGTCAGGCCAAGGAGTGGCCGTGGGCACCCAAAAATCAGGCCAAGCTAATAAACGTGGATATCCAAAGTTAGGGCGAGCTAATGGCGTGGATATCCAAAGGCTAAGGCAGGGAATGGCCGTGGGCCTCCAAGGACTAAGTCAAGGAGAATGTCGTGGGCATCCAAGGATTAGGCTAGGGATTGCCACCCATAGGCGTGAATTAGGTCAGGGAATTAGGATATGGCGAGTTTGGACAAGGTATATGCACGAGATAACTAAGGCGCGTACACAGGCTCTGGCGCCTGCACAGATATTTCACGTGTAGGCTAGGGATATGGACCATGCTACTAGGCTAGGGTCGTGAGATATCAAAATATAGCTAATGGTAATCAAATATCTTATCCCTATTGTAAAATAAATTCATACCTGGTCTCAAGCTGTTCCAGGATGCCAGAAATTGATGCGAAATTACTCCTGTGACCTCCTCGCCAAAAACCACCATCAACATTAAGTTCCCTGCGCAGCATGGAACCGTGAGTGTTCCAGGGTGAGCATAAGTTGATGGACTAGCTGCATCTGCATAGAACCCTTAACCACAAACATGAAGCCCGATCTGGACCTTGTACTTTGGAGTACTCGCATAAGCTTGAATTGTGATAATCTTGTCATCTTATTCATGACTCTTTTGTGCGGCCAACTCCGCCTAATCAGAAGTTCGTTAGCGTCGCAATCACAAGAGACCAATACTGAAACTGTATCTTTCGGTGTCAACCGTCTTCCGGGTGGAGTATCATTTTCCCCAGCTAGAAACAACTCCATGGCGACTCCTTTAAGTGATAATCAAGTCCCCAATCCGTTGGCAAAGGATTGGGTAACGGTAAGACTTCATTCTCTTTGCTACATTTTCACTTTTAGTAGAAAAGTAAAAATCCCGTCAGATTTTCCTGTTTCGAGTCGCGTCACGAGAATGGCCATAAAATCTTCATACGATGGCGGATTTCGATGATTGACCCCAATTTAGAAAAAGGACTTCAGTAGCTTTCACCTCAAAGAAGAAAATCCGAATTCCATGCTGTTTTGCTCGTTACCTCATGTGCCACAAGTTGGCGCAACGTCCAGGAATATTGCAGACTGCACGCTGTTCAGTAGAAAAATCATTCCGGCCATTAGATTTCTTCAAAAATGAATCCCTTTTGGCAAGTGATAGAAAACATCCATACGAACAACTTTCGTGAAGGAAATTTTTTCATATCTCTTACGGATTTGTACAGTTTTGAGTTTCCCACTGTACTTCGTAAAAATTTAGACGTCAGAAAATACCTTCTTCAAATAACGTCGTGAATCCTTTGTAATATCTTATTTTGATGAAATTTCTTCTTTTTTGATATAGGATGGACCTGCTACAGGATTCGAGGAGTTTTCATTTGCTCCCTTAGGGTAAAACCCGATGCTTGATGAATCAACTCCGAATGCACCATGCAAATCCGCTGACGTGATCACAGAGCAAAATAAAAGTGGAGAACCCACAGGGCCTAAATCCTCCGTGACACAGGTTACTTTTATTAACTCCTTCAATTCGAAATAAAATATTTGGTATTTTATTCTCACCTTGTTTGCTCTTGCCCTTCTGAGGATAATGAGGAAACGAATGACAACTACTTCGTTGGTAAAAATATCAGTGATGGTTAAAACCTCAGTAAGGATTTTGACGATGTTGCTGATGAGAATCCTCTTATTGCTGAGGTAAATTCGATCATATTCTTATGTTAAGCTTTCATCATATAGCTTGAAACATATTTAAACTTCTGCTTGCTTTGAACCTTCTTTCAGCTTGTCAATAATGAAACACAAGTCTATGAGAATATCGACATTGTTGAAGTAGATGCTCCAACTAGGTGGACTCTTCTTGAGTTTCCTCATGCTGGTTTGGCATATAATCCTCCCCGTGAAACAATTATCCCTGGTTATACATTAGTGGGAGGATTTAATGTCCCCGAGGGACACGTCCCACTATATAGGAGAATATGGAATTGCTATGGTCACCTTATTATTGCTGGAAGGTGTGCCCACTTTCATATGCTTGCAGGTGTTGCAGCTGACCTTATGAACTTGATTTCGAAGATGGATGCCACACCACTAAAAGACATGACCAATGAGGCGCTAAATGAAGCAGAAGAGCTGATTGCTACATTCGAAAACTTCAAACCCAACTTGTTGTGGCTTCAGGCAAGAATCCAATACATTCGAACAAGGCGTGCTGTTGTTGGCAAATTCACCCATGATTTGGTGAAGCAGGAAGAGAGGAATCATGCTGCCATGACTGAGGAACTCCGTAAGTTAACTGAAGAGGTGAAGAAGAAGGCTGCTCATATTGTTCTAATAAAGAAGGCAGCTGATGAAGAAGCGAAATCCTCATTATTCGGTTGTTTCTGAAAGGCTTCAGGAGCAAAACATTTTTCTCAGTAGAATTTTATTTTGCTTTTATTTGGCTTTATGAACAAAGGGTTTGTAGGAATTGATGGTTTTGAACTCATGGGTTTTGATTTGAATTTTTGAATGAAATTGTTAAAAGGCAAGATATTGCTTGCACTTTTCTTTTGAAGGAATTGGAAAGTGAATCTTCATATCTTCTTGAGCCATTTGCCATTGACCACCATGTTCGAGAGCCGCTCATGTATTGCACTTATCGCGTATTAGGCATGGCTCGAGATATAACATAAGGTCCCTCCCAGTTTGGTGTGGACCCCTAAATAGAAGTTACTTTTCGGTTAGCGCGTCTCATAACCTTATCCCCTTCTTTAAGAGCAGTCTTAGGAACCCATGACATCCCAGGTGTCTTTCGCCTATATGACCGTTGCTTTGTCCGGGCCCACTTATCTGCAGTGGCCTTGACTTCCTCACGAGGTGCCTCAGAGGGTTTGATAGACTTGATGCAATCAAGTCCCCATGTCGGAGAATTATCCAATCCTTGTGTAGGGGCACGTTGGATAGGATTTCTGTTAAGTAAATAATTCTGAATAAAGTACTTCAAATCACTTTCACGTACCTCTTTGAATATCACCAGAGTTTCAGACCCCACATGGTACTCTAGTTTTCCC
>JAJJMA010128304.1:1780-25158 GCA_023529015.1 Papaver nudicaule | reverse complement strand
CAACTTAAGGTTTGTCTACATATCATATGAAGTCTTTATAATATTATGTGCTACATGCTTTGGAATAATAGGAACAACTCACCATCATTGACTGTTTGGAGACAAGATGAATTGCTAGCGAAGTTTGCTGTAAATGTAGGAGATAGATGCAACAAACCTCACGCGCAATATATTCATTCTCCAATTTCTGTTGGTGAGAAGCCTCGATACATTAGTCTAGATATGTTGTTATCATCAGTTAATCTTGCTTGATTTTTACTTGCTACATTATCTTTGTCTTGCGAGGAGGCTTCTTTGAACAAGGGGCTGCTGCAGGACACCTTTTTTCGCCCAAAGGTTTGTTTACATATCATATAATCTCTTTATAATAGTATGTGCTACATGCTTTGGAGTATTAGGAACAACTTACCATCATTGAGTTTTTGGAGATGAAATATACTGCTTACGAAGTTTGCCGAAATGGAGGAGATCGATTCGGCAAACATGATGAGCAACATATTTTCATCCCCAACTTCTGTTGGTGAGGAAGCCTCAATACATCAGTCTATGTTTGATGTTCATTAGTTTGTCTTGGTTTATCTTACATACTAGTTACTACCATTATCTTTGTTTTGTGAGGATTCACTGTAGCAGTACCAACACATGTGGAGAAGGAGAGACATGAATGTATAGTTTCCCAGAACTCTCACATCTGAGGTCGACAAAGCAAAATGAAGGTTGCGTTAATGATAAAGATCTTTGAGAAACTGCTAAAAACCGCCGTTGCGTCCTATAACAAAGCTTCTTCTGATCCAAGGTATCATTACAGAACATCACATAAACTGCAAACTGCCAAAACACACAACCTTCTAATCTAGGGGTAGTAATAACACAGGCAAAAATGTATGTATCTATTTTGCCTTGTGCAGTTTTATAAATTTAGGATTGTGAATGAGTGTAGTGAATGGATGTATAAACGGTTGTATGATTTTCAGAGTTTGAATGAAATGTGTGTTAGTTGAATGAGAATGGATGTATTTCAGTGGGAATGAATTGAAAATTACAGGATTTCGATTCAGTATTGCAGGTTTAGAAATGAATTGTATTGTATTGCAGGTTCAGGAAAGAACTGTATTGCAGGTTCACAAATGAACTGTATTCCAGATTTCGGAATGAATTGTATTCCAGGTGCAATTGTAACGCAGGGCTTAACGCTTGTCAGCGTTTTTATTTTTATTTTAAATAATACAGTTTCTTCCAACGATAACAGAAGTTACACAAATCTGTTAGTTGCAAAAACACGTGGCAATCCTAAAAACTGTTACAGATGCGTCTTCACGAATACAAACGTTGTCTAAGCCTTTAAAATTTATCCGTTACACGCCGTAAGTCTAACGGGAGCAAAAGTTGTTGGATCCGTTACGACAGAAGGACAGGTGGCAATCGCTAAACCGTTAGAACATAGATTCCATCAGTGTATTCCGTTACTTTAACAGTTAGAGTATCAGTTAGGCAGACGCAACGGTGCGGGGTGTTTCGAAAAAGTTACGAAAACTGCCAGCTGGCAAACGGATAAACCGTTACTGCACAAAAACACCGTTGGATGTAATGTTACAGTTAAAAGTTGTTTATCAGTTACTGCCCACCGTTACGGGTAGACCGTTACAGTAGGTTGCCACGTGGCACGATATGATGGTATGCCTCATTCGTGACAATAATTACTGCAACAGATGCATATGTTGCTGTAATTATAATTACACCAACGGCAGATCCGTTGCTGAAATTATTGTAACACCAATAATAACGGCGTCCCGCCAACGACCACTCGCCGTTGCTTTTATTTTCTGCAACGGCCCAGGGCCGTTGCTAAAAAGACAATTTTGTGTAGTGGTAGCACCATCCACCTTATTGTAGAAACCAAGGCATAGTGCCATTGGTAAAGGCACTCATTACGCCAGCTGAGTCCGACCTCACCCTGATTTTTGCATATCTCCACCTCTTTGCCCATTCTAATCCATATATCACTGCATAAACTTCCGCCATGTAGCCTATATTTAGCGCGCCAAGCACATCAGATGCAAAATTTCTAGCTATTATCCCAGCTCCAGACGGCCCATGATTATCAGATGTAGCACCATCACAACAAATCAATAACTCATCCATATCCGGTGGTTTCCATTCACATTCAATAGGATCCAGTTGCTTGAAAACTTTGTGTTTAACTCCAAAGAAAGCCACTGTGTTTCAATGATGAGGAGCCGAGTCGGGACTTTATTGTAGTCAAAGTGAAGAGAAACCCATTTATTTTCTCTAGTTCAACATACTCTCGTATAACATTTGTATCCTCTCTTACGCCATCGAATTTTGGATCTGCAGACCAAAATCATGTGCCATTACTTGCGATTCTGATCTGCTAACACATAAACTCACCGCTCTTCTTTGCTCATGAGGTTATAAATGTGACTTTGACGCTTTGAAGTCTGAAATAACAACTCGCACTAAATCTTTTAGCATTTACTCCAAATTTTGACGTGCAACTACGTTGGAACATCATTTTTTTTAACCTTTTGACAAGAAGAAAAAGAAGAAGAAAAAAAAAAAGAAAAAAACAAAAAAAACGAAAATCAATGAGGTGTGAACTTATGCATATTTTGGGCATAACGTTATCAAAGTTTTTTTTGAAGAAAACGGATATATATTGATAAAAGGAGTATGTACAATGGGTATTTACAGTGAAAGAAACATGGCCTAAAGCCCCCATGTTACAGCAAAAAGTAGATTAGAGATGTCTGATTACATCCTCCCATTGAAATAGTATTTGATTTGCAGAGTATCTTTGAAATATATCCTTAGTAGAGTACCATAGAATCATGGTCTCTTTAACCTGCCTGATCAAATCATCAACTGTTTTGAATTGGTTCCCATGAACTCTTGAATTTCTTTCTTTCCAGATGATCCAAATGATTATGAATGGAAGTACTTCCGCAATACAACTGAGCTTCCTTTGTAGTCTGACCGTCTTCCAGCATTCCAGTAAACATTGTACAGTATGTGGCATAATCCATATTGCCTGTAGAGATGAAAGGAAATAACTCCATACCTTAATAGCCATGTCACAATGGATAAACAAGTGACTGTCCGTCTCCGCTTCCTTGTTACACATAAGGCAAACAATTGATTGAATTGGAACACCTCTATTTTGCAACATCATCCGAGTTGGTATTGAGTTGTGCAAAATTGCCCATATGATGAACTGCACCTTAGGTGTTATTAGGTTACAGTTAATAATCTTTGCAATGTTGCTGTCTTCTAAATCACCCTGAATCAAGTCGTAAGCTTTCTTTGCCCAGTATTCTCCTTCAAAACCATTATTCAAATTTAGATTCAGATTTATGTTTCTTAAAGCATGAAGAATCTCCAACAATCGCGTTGAGTCTTCTTTTTGAATTCAAAATGCCATTTTTGAATCTGATTCTCCCTGTAGAAACTATTGACTGTACCATGTTGCCGCAAACTTAACTTGTATAGTCTTGGAAACCTTTCTGCTAGAGCTGAGTTGCCTGTCCAATTGTCGTGCCAGAAACTTAATTTAGCGTCGTTGTTTACCTGCAAACTACAACAGAGAAAGTAATCTACGTTAGTTTTGGCAATGTCATGCCAGTAGCTTCTCCCAATAGTGTCTGATGGTTGCAATGAGCAAATGTTCTCAGACGCAGACATTGTCCTCTCGCATATTATCTTTCGCCACAATGCAGTTGGTTCTTTGTAATAACGCCAATGCCATTTCGCCATCAAAGCACGGTTGGTGTGTCTTAAGATTTTTATCCCCAAGCAGCCTTTCTTTTTTGATCTACATACCTTGTGCCAACCAGCCCAGCTCATCTTTTTCACTTCATCCGTGGAACCCCATAAAAACCTTCTCATTATCTTCTCAAGTTTATCCTCTACAGTCCAAGGTATCTTGATGAGAGACATGAAGTATGTAGGGAGGCTTTCCAGAGAGGATTTGATGAGAGTGATCCTCCCTGCTTTATTTAGGGAGCTAGTTTCTTTTGCATTCTCTCTATTATCACGTCCCAAACAACCAAATTCCTTCTAGTTGCACCAATTGGGAGACCCAAATACACTGTAGGCAGAGTGCTAACTTCACATCCCAATTCCAAAGCCAAGTCATTCACAATATTGTCTGCACCCACACTAATGAGTGAGCTTTTGCGAAGATTTAACTTTAAACCAGTGAGTACTTCAAACATGATTAGAATCACAAACAACCATCTAACCTCATCCTTGTTTGCGTTTAAGAAAATCAAGGTGTCATCAGCAAATTGAAGATGAGAGATCATAATACCTTCTTCAATTACCTGAAAGCCACTAATATTGTTCTCTCTAACAGCTTGGTTGAGGAGTTTGGAAAGAACCTCAACCACCAACAAGAAAAGAAAAGGAGATAAAGGGTCTCCCTGTCTAACACCCTTGGTAGGTTTGATTCTTGATGTTGCGGCACCATTAACAAGAATCGAGAACTGAGCATCAATCACACACCACCTCATCCATCTAATCCATTTATCACCAAAACCACATCGTCTCAAAATAGCAAAGAGAGATCTCCAATTCACATTATCAAACGCTTTCTCCATATCAAGTTTGCATAAGAGGCCTGGTTTTTGTTGCTTTAATCTGCTATCCACACATTCATTAGCCACCAAAACTCCATCTAGTATTTGCCTTCCTTTAATAAAAGTTCCTTGGGTCTCAGAAATCAAACTTGGCATTACTACCATCATTCTTTCCGCCACAATCTTGTAAAAGCTACATATCAGACTCAAAGGTCGAAAATCCTTAGGAGTTACAGAGTCCTCCTTCTTTGGAATCAGTCTTATAAACGACATATTGAGCCTCCAATCAACTCTTCCTTTCTCGTGTAATTCATGCAAAACAACCATTAAATCGCCTTTCAATATCTCCCAGCATTTGATGTAGAATTCAGTAGTAAAACCGTCAGGCCCTGGCGCCTTGTTTCTTCCACACATCTTGATAGCTTTCAGAACTTCTTCTTCCTCAAAATTTCTTTCTAGCCAACCCTGTTGTGATGAATCAATCATACTGAAATCCATATTATTGAATGTAGGATCTACTGAGCTTGTTGCATCGAACAAAGAGGTGTAATACTGCACCAACTCGTTCTTAATTGCTTCTTGGTTAAAGACATCGTTGCCATCAATCACCAACTTGGATATATATTGCCTCTTCCTTTTAGCATTGGCAATACTATGGAAATATTGAGTATTTTTATCACCGTCCTTGAAACCTCTAACCTTAGCTCTTTGGTACGCCATTCTTGCCCTGGAAATTTTCAAAGCATTAAGTTTCACCTCCTTGTCACTTCTTTCTATAAGCTGAGTGTTAGAAAGAGCTCCCCTCTCCTCTTGAAGATTAAGAGTATGCACCTCTTCTGTAAGCGTATTTTCCTTTTTCTTCATATCACCATAAGTTTCTCTAGCCCAACACTTCAAAAAGAACTTCAAATTTTGAAGTTTCCTATAAAATATATACTTGGCGTACCATGAAACTCCATCGAATTCCACCATAATTCCACCTTCTTGAAAAACTCTTTATGTTTCAACCAATTGTTTTCAACTTTGAAATAAGACCTATTTACCAGGCTTGGCGTCAGATCAAGCAGTAACGAATTGTGATTTGATGTTGTTCTTGCTAGTACGGTTTGCACTGCGTTGTTGAATTCTACATCAAAACCACAGAAAAAAAGAAATCTATCCAGTCTGCTGAGAAGCGGAATGTCGTGTTTGTCAGACCAAGTATAAGCTCCACCACTCAACGGCAAGTCAATGAGTTCGTTGTCCATAATGAATGTATTGAGGAAATCTTTATTTCTCTGTTCGGCACCCGGTTGATTTCTCTCATTGTCTGATCTAACCGCATTCATATCACCAGCAACACACCAAGCATATGCATTCCAACCTCGAATAAGTTTCATGTCCTTCCAGAAGTCATCTCTTGCATCACAGGGAGAGTATGTGTTTGTGTACATAAATTTGAAGCCATTAGACTTAAACTTGAACATAGTCGTAATTGAATTAACTCCTTTCCTCTCGTCTAATTTTTCAAGTCTAGTTTCATCCCATATTGTAAGCAACCACCACTGTTACCACAAGTGCCTTGTGATGGAAAATAACTCCATCCAAAATCCGCATCGTACCACAATTGCCTTACGAACCAACTGGTCATATGCATTATTTTTGTTTCCTGTATCGAGCACACCATACATCTGTGTGCGAGTATTAAATCCCTCACCGCTACCTGTTTAGCATATGCATTAAGACCCCTGATGTTCCAATTCAGGAACTTACTCCCCATTGAGAACATTCTCGTTCCCTGAAGTTGCATCTTCCTCATATTCTGCATCTCCTGTCTTCCCTGCATTAGTACTGCTACCCTCCTCTATACTATCCACTACTTCTTTTCCGGCAGCTAACATAGTGTATATCTCTCTTTGTACTTGCATAGTAATTCTTGGATCATCGGAGTTGCTTGACCCTCATCTTTTTGATTGAAACTTCCCATCCTACTACACAGCTCGAAGATCATCTTGCTGGTAGTTAAGATAACATCTGATGATTCAATATCCTTGTGTTGTAATTCTCCCAAATTTATGCTGATGTTATCATCCACCACTGAAAATAATGCTTTTCTTGTCTTCCAGGGGGTTCTGACATTGCTTGCGAGCTCGGTGGTGCTACTTCTTTCAGCCTAGCAGTTACTTGAATCAAAGACGGCCATTCTGCAAAGTTGGTTACCAAGAGACTAGTGAAATTGTTCATCTTTGGTTCAACATTGTCTTGTATCCTTTCTTCTCCAATGTAGGCACTCATAGCCCCTTCCTCTTCAGCCTGAATTGAATTGTTACGTAGTCTCTCCACCTTCTACTACCTCACCAGAATGAGAAGAAATATGTCGCTTATCATGTCCTCCCTCATCTCCATGAAAATCAACATTATCTCTCTCATAAAGAGTCTCTGCACCTTCTACTCTTACTAAATGAGTCACCACCACTACCTCTCCTGTGGAGGTCTGAATATTGGAGTTCTTAGTTATACAGTTTGCAGCTAATCCCTTACCCCCACCTAGAGATTGCTGGTCATTGTATAAACTGAGAATATCAAGATTACCAAGACTGCCAATACCCTGCACTCCCTCTAACTCAGGATGGCTAGTCATTGTAACTTGAAATGCCGCCTCGACTGTCTTATCTCCCTCATAGACAGCCTTAGCAGCCAAATCCTCTCCTAAACCATGTCCGTCAGCAATATCTTCCCCTTCTATATGCTGTTGGATTAGGTCTAAGTTCAGATTTCTTTCACCCTTATCATTCGTGTCAATGCCCTGCACTTCTACCTTCTCAGGATGACTAGAAATCAAAGGTTGAGTTGGCTCTATCAGCCATAATAGTCTCATCTTCATCCGAGCTGAAATCTGGAATACTCTCTTTATGTTTTGCTTGAAGTGCGACTGTAGAAAAAAACCCATAATCAGCCTTTTCAGATGACTGACTGGCAGCAGTGGTATTTAACACAGCTTTCTGATTCGGAATATCTGATTCCTTGTCTTGCTGAGTCACTCTAACAGTTTTAACAGCGTTTTGAAATTTTGAGATTTGAATTTTTTCAAGCTTTCAACCAGCTGTATATATTCCTTTAGAGTAGACTTATTTCCAGGCGAAAATTTGTGATCCCATTCAACCGTTATTGCGTATCTCTGGCTATCTTCTTCAACCACAATAGCCGCCGGTATATCCGCTAATGATCCAGTTACAGCTAATCTGATGAAGTTTTTGTTTGCAAGCTTCACTGTCGCTTCATCT
Source organism: Papaver nudicaule (assembly GCA_023529015.1). NCBI lineage: Eukaryota > Viridiplantae > Streptophyta > Magnoliopsida > Ranunculales > Papaveraceae > Papaver > Papaver nudicaule. Next base: position 17,300 of record JAJJMA010128304.1, on the reverse strand, counting down.
ACCATAGCCAGGCCTCCCAGATCACCTCCAATCTTTTTGAACAGCTCATAAATCCAGTGCTTCAGCGGTATACCCCTTAGCTTAATCCATTTGTAGTATTTGGACATAGCTTGTATAGGGATAATGATATTTGCATCCTTCATCTCACCTTCCTTCCTCTGTATAGGTTCAACTGAATGAATGTTGATTTCCTGTTTCTTTTTTTATTAGTGTTTCACTCCACTGTGCAATTCTGAAATCTGCTCCCTTGTATGACCATTTCTTTGGTGTCCAAAGATTAGTCCAAAGTTTTTCCTCCATGATCTCAAATGTTGCCGTGTACTCATTGAGAACATTTAGTTCTACATAATGTGTCCAATTAAACTTCTCCTTGAGGTATTTTGCAACTTCACCCCAACTTATTACCCTTGATACCTGAACTACTCCCCTCTTTGTCATTCCTGATTGTGATTTTTGAATAGTCACAGGGAAGTCAGTAGATGATGGGATAGACTGCATCTTTTTCTTAGAATTGCATGCTTCCAGTACTGATGATAGTTCTTCATTAAATCTGTCCCAGCACCATCCATTACCTCCACTCGGGATGCAAATGGCATACGATCTGTCTCTGTCTCCTCTTCTCACTCTTGAGATTCGTAAAAAATCACCAGCATTATTATCTTTTATCTCCATTAAATAAGATGACTCCCCTTCTCTTCTTGGCCATTTCCTGTTCTCACCATTACCATTTTTTATTTTATCCAGAACTTGAACAATCCATGTCGCTACATCACAGGACATCCCAATCCATGATACAAATCCTCTTGATTGCTCAAATACTATTTTAGCTCAAGCAAAGGCTTTCAAAGACGAGCTTGTGATGGAGAGATTAGAAGGATCTTGATTGCTCTTTTTTTTGGTGATTGGTTTGTATGGGCTAGTTATTGCTTTAATGTTTAAAATAGTATCGTGGAACGTTAATGGTCTTGGTGACCCGAATAAGCGATTGAAGTTAAGAAATCGTGTAAAACGATGGAAGCCTACTATTCTTATGATTCAAGAAACTAAGCTTAGTGCTTGTACCGATGCTATTGTGCGCCAATGTTGGGGTACCACTCCATGTAGATGGGTTGCTCTAAATTCTTATGGACGATCGGGCGGAATCCTAATTATATGGAATTCGGATATGGTGGAAGTTGATGACTTTCTAGAAGGCATTTTCACTATAAGTATTTCTTGTCGTAATTTGGATGATAATTTTCGGTGGGTTTTGGTAGGTGTGTATGGGGCTTGCAAATGAAAAAAAAAGATTTCGTATGGAGTTAGCTACCTTGCATGGTTATTGGGATGGATATCCGATGTGTCTCGGTGGAGATTTCAATGAAATAAGATATATGGTGGAGAGAAGAGGTTGTCGTAGAGCTTCAAGATCAATGGAACTCTTCGATAAACTATGTAATGACCTTGATTTCGTGGAGTATCCTCTTTCCGGTGCGAAATATACTTGGAGTAGACCGCCAAATAAGAAGAGCAAGATCGATTGTTTTCTTTTCTCCTCGGATTGGGAAGACCACTACCCAAATATCAATTTCAAGCGCCTTGCAAGACCATTTTCGGATCATTTTCCTATTGAGTTAAGCTCTTCGGACTCGGATTGGGGTGCTTACCCGTTTCGATTTCATCTAGCTTGGCTAGAATACACTAACATAATTCACCTAATGAAAGAATGGTGGGAATCTTTCTTTTTTGTAGGTACGGCGGGTGAATGTTTTTCAAAGAAGTTAAATGCTTTAAAGGAGAAATTAAAGGAGTGGAATAGAGATGTTTTTGGAAGCATTGATAAAGCTATAGAATCGGCTCTTACAAATATGGAAGATTTGGATGACTTAGATGATGATAGAGGCCTTACCGAAGTTGAAGAAGCCATGCTTGTGTCGGCTAAAGTGGAGTATGAAGTGGCTCATCGTCGTCATTATGTAATGATGCGACAAAAGTCAAGAGTTAGATATTTTCGAGATGGAGATAGAAATACAAAACATTTTCACCGAGTGGTAAAGGGTCATAGGGCTATAAACAACATCAACAATCTTCGTATAAATGGGCGGTGGACCGAAAATAAAGAAGAAATCAAGAAGGGTATTGCAAACCACTTTGAGCTAGCATTTAAAGAAATTTCGAATAATCGTCCAAGAATTAAGAATATGTGCTTAAAGAGAATTGATGAGAACACAAGTGTTTGGTTAGAAAGACCGTTTAGCGAAGATGAGGTAAATAATGCAATTAAGGATTTGGGAGTTGATCGTGCTCCGGGGCCGGATGGTTTCCCTATGAAGTTCTTCATCGTTGGGTAGGATTTTATAAAGGAAGATTTGATGAAGGTATACAAAGAATTTCATGACCACAATGTCCTTCATAAGTCTTTGAAAAACAATTTCATTGCTCTTATCCCTAAGAAAGTTGGAGTAGAGGAAGTAAAAGACTTTCGACCTATTAGCCTTATCGGAAGTGTGTACAAAATCATCTCAAAGGTCCTAGCGGAGTGATTAAAGGTATATCTTCCTACTCTAATATCTTCCTCTCAATCTAGTTTTATTAAAGGAAGACAAATCCTTGATGTTGTGTTGATAGCGAATGAATGTGTGGATTCTAGACTTCGTCAAAAACTTCCGGGTTTGGTTTGTAAGCTTGACTTTGAAAAGGCGTTTGATAATGTCAATTGGAATTTCCTAAACGAAGTTTTATTCAAAATGGGATTTGGTGGTGTTTGGAGAGCTTGGATTAGAAATTGTCTAACATTCTCAAAATTCTCGGTTCTTGTGAATGGGTCGTCGTATGGATATTTTGGTAGTGAAAAGGGTCTTCGTCAAGGTGATCCACTATCTCCCTTTCTTTTTACGATTGTTGGTGAAGTCTTAAGTTGTATGTTGAGCAAAGCGCAAGAACTTGATCTAATTTCGGGTTTCTCGGAAAAGAAGGGGGGAACAAAAATAAATCACTAGCAATTCGCCGATGATACTATTGTTTTTCTTGATGCGAAGAGAGAACAAGTAGATGCTCTTCGTTATCATCTTCTTTGTTTTGAGCTTATTTCGGGTTTGAAGATAAATTTCTCTAAAAGTAGTCTTTTTGGGGTTGCGGTCGACGGGGGAATTGAAGACTATGCTAACATGTTAGGTTGCAAGAATGCTAACTTTCCAAGTATTTACCTTGGTCTTCCCTTGGGGGACAAGGTAGGAGGTTTGCAAAAATGGAAAAAAATTCTAGAAACTTGTGCAAAAAGAATTACTTCATGGAACGGGAAAACTCTTACAAGAGGAGGTAAGTTAACTCTCATCAAAAGTGTTTTGATTAGCTTACCGGTTTATTATTTCTCCATTTTTCTTGCCCCTTGTTCCATAACTAAGAAGAACGACAAGGTGGTGAGAGATTTCTTGTGGGATGATAATCCAAATAAGAAAAGAATTCATAATGTGGGTTGGTCATTAGTATCTAAACCAAAAGAAAAAGGTGGTCTTGGTATTCGAAAATCTAAGCAAGTGAACTCGGCTTTGCTTAAAAAATGGTGTTGGCGCTTCGGTTTAGAGAAAGATGCTTTATGGAAGAAGATTATAGTTGAAAAGTTTGGTGAAACATCTACCGGATGGAAACTCTCCAACCCAAAGGATCAAAAAAAGGTAGTTTGTGGTTTAATATTTATAAAGAGTTAGAAGATTTCAACAAAAATATCAAGATTGGTGCGGGAAATGAAACTAGATTTTGGGAAGATTTGTGGCTAGGTGAAGGAAGATTGTGCGACATGTTCCCTTTAGCATCTGAGGCTTCAAGGACCAAGGAGTTTGTGGTGGCTAGAATGTATGAGGTTAGAGAAGATGGTATAAGGTGGAGGTTTATGGCTAGGCAAAGATACTCACAAAGGATCATAAGAGAAGTCTCAACATTATCAAATCTACTTTCTTCCATCTCTATACAAGAAGGTGTTTTGGATAGCCGAATTTGGTTAGGAAATGATCATGGTCATTACACGGTTAAGGATGGTTTCATTAATGAAGGAGATCAAGATGCGCTAATTTTTCCAACCAATGTTGTTTGGAGTAAGGAATACCCTTGCAAAGTTAATTTCTTTCTTTGGCTTCTTTCTCATGATCGGGTGATGACGGCGGACAAACTAACAAGAAGAGGTATGGATGTTTCTAGTGTTTGTTACTTTTGCGAGGAAAATGATGAAACTAGCTCTCACCTATTCCGGGATTACTTTGTTGATGGTTGTCGTTTCCGGTGGACTTATGATCCAAATGTCACCACGACGGTGAAGTCATGAAAAATTAATTGGGGAGATGAAAGACTAAGTCGAATATGGAATAATATTCCGGTTGCAATTTGGTGGTGTATTTGGAGAGAGCGAAATGCAAGAGTCTTCGATAACAAAAAGAAAAACTTGGCAAGCCTCATTAGAGATATCAAACGCCATGATTTCTTTTGGGCCGAATCCAACATAAAGATGCTAGATTTAACGGCAAGTGTGGTGATAGCACTCTGGGACTCTTTCTTCCGGTCGTCATAATCTTTTCGTGTAGTTTTTTTGGGTTGCCGTTTTGCCCTTCGGTTCCCTTTTTTGTCTCTCTTTTTTGATTTGTATTCATTGGGTTGAGGTACCCCTCTTAAGTACCTATTTTTCAATGAATTTCCTCTTTGACCGATCAAAAAAAAAAATGATACAAATCCTCTTCTCTTGATCTCCTCCAAGCATATTATTTCTTGATTACCTAATCTCTTCAAGAAAATCCTGAAGGATTTCCTTTCGAGAGTAAACTCTCGCTCTCTCACTTTCTCTCTTATCTCTCTGGTTTTCCTGAAGAACATTCCAACGTTGTCAAAGCTAGCTTGCTATCGCTTATTACTTTACCTGTGATTCGTGTAGCTTCCGTCATGGCTAGCACTGAAAAACACTTTGCACCAAGAGTTCCTTCTGATAAAAAAAAGAAAATAAAATACTTTGCATCAAGAGAAAAATAACCTGGCTAATTTGGGGGCGAGCCCAAATTTAATAGGGGCGAGCACTACTTCAAATATCCCACCCCAGTTTATAAGGGGTGCTAAAATTGTGTGCAAATACTAAAATGTCCCTGATACTTAATTTTAAATACCAAATTAAGTATAATCAAAAATTAAAACTCAAAAATCAAAAACCTCTAATACCCTCCTCTACTACTTATCCTTCACAACAAACAAAAACCCACCCTTCCAAAAACAAAAACCGTGACGACCTAAATTTTTTTTCGAATTCAATTAATCGTGGTAATCGACGATTCGAGTTTTTTCATCGCCGATTCAATTCTTCAATACGCTACAAAGATGACCAAAGAAAAACTAAAACTCCTCATTCGTTTGAAGGGGAAATCGATTGAAAAAACAATTTCAAAATCCACCTCAACCGAAAAAGAAATTGTTGAAGAAGAACAGGAAGAACGGGATAAAAACGAGGAAGAAATGGCAAGATTGAGAAGGTAAGTTACTTGAATCACCCCTTACGTAACTTTTATTATGTTTCAATGGAGTTTAGGAAGTAAGACACAAATTTTTCGCACTCACAGTAGAAAACTCGTCAAGCTTGAGCCATCGAGCTTGACGAGTTTGCAGTTTCATGGAAACAAATATGAACACTCGTCAAGCTTATTTCAAAATTCTTGACGAGAATTCTTCTGCAACTTAGACTATTTCCTTTGCATGCGAACACTCGTCATAGTATTCATCGTTTCCTTGACGATTTGAGCCTTGTGAATTTTTGGAGAAGAAGGGTACACATGAAATCGTCAAGTAATGTGCGAAAAGCATGACGAGTTTGGTCCTCTCAAAACATGCTCACTGTCCAAATTTTGCCAAAAATCGGAAAGTTTTTTGGATTAGCTTGACGATATAGTTTTGCATTTCGTTCCACTCGTCATAGTTAGTGTTATTTTCTTGACGATTCGAACCTTGGGAAAAATTGGTGGAATAAGGTGAATTTATGTCGTCAAGATAGGCTGGAATAGCTTGACGATTTTGCTCCTCCCAAAACATGCTCACTGTCCAAATTTTAGGAAAACTCGTCATGCTTTTGGGCATCAAACCTTGACGAGATTTTCTGTTTCACTTGTGAATCGTCAAGTATTTCCCAAAAGCTTGACGATTTTCTTCATAAATTTTTAAATCGTCGTATTATGCTGTATAACCTTGACGAGTTTGATGTTAATAAATGTTTTAAATTTTTGTGTTGTTAGGTTGAAAGAGAAGAAGAATATCAAACTCCCCCTTGACACTCCCCCATCAAATCCTCGCATAACAAAGTATTTGGGAGCTGGAAATTTTCGTGGTCTTACCACGCACGATGTAGCGGCTTTTTCCTCAATGCCGTGTCCCACTCCTTCTTCTATCCCCGAACCCGGTGGTAACCATCATGACGGTGGTGATGATGTTGAACCCGACCAAAATGAACATGGCAATGATGTTGAGGATGAAGGTGACAACGAAGGTGAGGATGAAGTCACCAAAGAGGGTGAAGAAGATGAAGCCACCAAAGAGGGTGAAGAAGAAGAAGAAGAAAAAGAGGGTGAAGAAGAAGAAGAAGAAGAGGGTAATGATAAAGGTGTTTTGGTTGAACACCCTAAAGATAATGAGAGAAATGGGGATGTCGTTGAGGGAAAGGGAAAGGTGAAGAAGAAACCGAGGGATAGAGCTGCGCACCTTCCCGCACCACACCTCATAATAGAGGGAGGACCTCATGGGTTACCTGCGGATGGTGGACAAGTTCTCTTTGGTTACAAGGATTCGTGGGCTTGTACCATATACTCCACCTTGGTAATGTTAATGTCAACTTCTTTTGTGTTTCATTGTGTTGATATCTTAGGTTAGATGTTAATATATCTCATTATGTTTTCATCTTTCAGGATCATAAGAACGCCACACGTCTTCTTAGGCGCCAAACTAATTATTTTAATATGAGGAAGTGGGCTTTTGAAAAGGAATGTGAGGGGGTCCAAAAAATTATTAAAGCTTCTCGTTTGTATGGTGCTGTAGAGAATTCGGTTGTGAACTATGACGTAGAGACAGTTTCGGCAATGTGCGAGAGGTATTATCCGGAAAGAGACACCATGCTCTTTCCATTCGGGGAGATGGCGATCATTCCCGACGACGCTCAACAGATTCTGAAATTGTCAATTGCCGGGAAGTCCACCAGCGATGAGTACACCAAAAGACTCGATTTTACCCAGCTTGATGAATTGTGCAAGAACTTGTTTGATTGGACTCCTGCGGAAATTGACTATTTCTTCATGAATAGTTCAACAACAAAAAAAAGGATTAGGGAGATCAACCTTGTGAAATTGAGGGCAAGGTATGAAGGAACCCTTGCTAAAGAAAAAAAGAAAGGGGGGCCTCTGGATGAGAAGGAAGTCAAAGCTTCGGCAGCGGCTTATCTGTTATACGTCTTATCCATTTGTATATTTCCGTCTTCTGCCGGGAACAGGGTGAATGCGAACTTCTTACAGCTACTGCATCCTTTGGATAAGATTGCAGAGTATTCGTGGGCTACTGAAATTGTCTCACACCTAAACACCGAGCTGAGAAAGGCATCAAGAAGCTTCACTTCCCAACTCAATGGCAACACATCTCTACTGCAGGTAATTATTCATTTTGTTTTTCACTTTTGAATGCCAAATTCTTGATAACATCAACGTGACAATATATACATATGTGTCATTGATCTTAGGTGTGGATATATGAACACTTCCCAAAGTTGATGGAAGGCAATGAGGATTGGAAAATCAACACCAAGTGGAAATCGGGAATGGCGAGAGGGCACAAGTATATCTTCACTGGGGATCAAGAAAGGGGCAAGAAAGTTTGGCTTCTAACGGTCCGAGAGAGGTTGGACAATATGAAGGTAAGTGATGTAGTCTTTGACCCCTACAGAGAGGATAGGGAGAAGGGTTTCATTGAGGAGAGGGACCCACTAAGTAAGTACGATGGACCCTTGTTTCACCCTCTTGGACACACAATGCATGCCCCGGCGAGATTCATGAGACAACTTGGGTTTATACAAGAAAGTCCCGAAGAAGGGATAGAAACAGATTATAACGCTGCAGAAAACCCAGTTGACGTCGAGCAAAGCCACAGCGACACAAAATCAATCACGGTTGCCTACAAAAAAGCCATATCAGATGATCATTGGAACCAACGACAAAGTCATCAAGTATGATGGATTTGGGATGTTGTCGTCCATGGTTATGAGTGCGCGGATGATTACATGGAGTGGTACAACCGTTGGAGTCACAGCCGTGTAATTCGTAGGGAACAAGTTGTCCAGCGTGGTCGTGGCAAAGGAAAAAAGATCACTACTGCACCTTCTCTTGATGATTCTTCCTTATACAAGCTATTCGTAAGTTAATTTGGTCTCTCTTTTGTTGTTTAATTAAATTGTGAACCAAATTTATGTCGGTATGACTTACTTGGTATTCCTTAAAATAGATGGAGCGTTTGGATGTTGTGTTGAAGCCACTGACAAATAAGGTGGACCATGGAGAGGGCATGACTCCTACAGAACTAGAGCTTCATATTGATCACCTAAGACACTTGCATGTTCCCGAGGCTACCAACATGTTTAAAAAAGTAGCCAATGCAAAGAAGAGAGTTTGTCCTTCAGCTACTGCCACTCAGGAGAGTAAGCGAGGAGAAACTTCCAAAAGAGCTTGTGCCAAGGGTCGTGGCGAAGGTGAGGGTAGTGGTTGATTTTACCAATGTGTGTTAGGATGATATTATGGTTTGGTATGTTTATTTTGGATTTCATCATGGTTTCTTCCTCATGACACTTAAGATGTTTGGACGGAGCTTGGTTTAAATGCAAGTATGAATTTGTTTGAAATTTATATTCATAAATCGTCAGGGTTCAAGCAATTCCTTGCCGATTTCACAAATATTTACAGGTCCCAAAAGCTGGATTCAAATTCTAAATCGTCAAGGAGTTACAAATTATCTTGACGATTTCGTGGAATATCGTCAAGAAGTTTCAAATTTACTTGACGATTCGTTAAAACTTATAAGAATTTTTCAATTGTATTTTTCCTTACACTCGGTCTACACTCCATAACGACTAGTTTTTTGAAAAAACATATCCGTTGGGAACTTATCTACATAAAGAGAACCTTTCATCCCAAACAATCATCCCAATCAATCTAGTTTATTTTTGTTTTTTTTCACTTCTACAATGTCAGGTGCATCCTCAGAAACCGCAAATCTCGAAGATAGTCCTCCTCCGGCATCTCCTACTCGCAGATCTCAATATCGAAACATCACTCATAAGATAGTTCATGAATATTATTATAAGTGTACTCCATCTCAAAAACCATTATCCTCCTCAACACGAAAGAAACCAAGTTGTGCTCCATTTACGTGGCATGAAGATCATTGTTTTTGTAGATATCTCATGTTGTACTATCCAAAACCGGCTGAAGTTAAACGGAGTCGTTTTGGGATCAATTGGGGACTATTGTGGAGTTACGTTAAAGAATCCTTCGACGAACAATGTACCCAATTTGAACGAGATGTAAATGGGTTGTCAACGCGATGGAGTGTAATACACAAAAATGTCGACGAATTTATGCACCTGAGGAGATTGATCCGAGATATTTTCAAGGAAGATACCGATGATGAAATTCTGGCTAGGGCATTGAAGGAATGGGCTCGTTGGAAAGGAAAGAACTTCGAGTTCGAACAACATTACCGTCTCCTTAACACTTTTCTTAATAATTGTTATAATAAAGAGTAAGTGTCTTCATGTAAGATCAATTGGAATTAACTATGTAATGCTTTGATTTTTATTTGTTTTTATGTAATGCATCTTATTTTGTTTTGAATAATATTGGTATTACTTGATTGTTGCTCAAATTATTAACGCTAAATCGTCAAGGTAATGATAAAGTCCTTGCCGATTTGTAATTTTTCGAAAGTTATCGTCACGCATTTTGCCTAAAACCATTACGATTTTCCTTAAAATTTGGACAGGGACTATATTTTTGGAGATCCTATATCGTCATGGTATGGTAGGATAACTTGACGATTTACGTTTTCTAATTCAGAAATCGTCAAGATAAAATTAAAAAGCAGTACGATTCCAATCAAAAGCAGTACGATTGTTTATAAATTTGGTGTTTCCTTGACGATTTATCATTACGTATGTAATTTTCATGACGATTTTCACAAGAAGGTTCATTTCATTAACATAAGGTAGAAAACCACATTACATTTCTAGTAGGAAAAGCACATTACATCATTTCTTTTCTAAAGAACACCACCTAGTACGCGTCGTCGCTAAATTCGTACATAATATAATCGGACATGAACCTTGGAGCACGTTTGTTCAACACTTTCAAACACTTCCCGAACATCCACGCACGTTCACCATTACGAATTTCCCATAGGGCATTGATTCTTTCTTTCTAGAGGTGAATGAGTGACATGTTAGATTAACATACACAAAATTTCGTTTGCAAATTTTAAGAAACTAGATAACTACTCACCTTGAATTTGCGAGAAGATTGAGGGTAGTGTTCATTAACGATTTCCACAATCTTGTTATACCCGATGATATCCCTTTTGATACGTTCGAAGCAGAAAGCAAGATGTGTCCATTTGCGCCGGTTATAATTGCCGTAGTGTTGTTCTAAGAATTCCTTAACCCTCTTCCAAAACATAGAGTACATTTCATATGGTCTTTCAATGAATGCCCTAACGAATGATTTGACAAGCTCTACATCCTCGCTCTCTTCCCATACTCCATCACCATATCCGGCCATTTCTCACTTTCAAATGAACAAGAAACTTGTTTTGGTATTTTGGAACAATGAGAAGAAAAGAAGTTTGAGGTAAGTTGTGTTGGAGATGAGTTTCTTTTTATAGAACAAGACCCCAACAGTCAAATTTTTTGAAAATTACAAACTGAGTCGTCACGGTAGTATGTTAAACCATGACGATAAGTTCTCAGTTACAGTGTATACATATTTTCTTCAGTGTCGGCACAGTTTAGGCATAAACCATGCCGATTTACCATATAGGTTCAAAACCCGCAAAATGTTGGGACATAAGGGAGCTCACTTCATAAGCACAATTCACAAAACATATTACCCTCTCTAGTATTCAAAAAGTGGTTAACAATGATTGCATAATAAGCTAGTAAGCCAAGTCTTCATCATCAAATAACACTCCCTTAACGAACTTAGGAGCTTTTTTCTTTAGCTTTGTATTGTGCTCCTTATAACAGTACTCGCTATCGCCATTACGATCATCCCAAACGTACACAAATTCTCTGATCTGTAATTAACACAAATTAAGTTAGTGCGCATGTGTATATCTAGTGATGAAATACTATCCCGAAAGCATGTTGAGCTACTCACCACGTCAATCGGCCTATCACCGTCCTCCTGTGTCTCTTGGACCATATTAAGGACTATATAATGCTCACGGATATGCGACTTTATGTGGGCGAATCTATTAGCCAACTGAACCCAATTGCGACGTCTAGTATTCGAGGTGCGTCCTTTGTATATTTGCTTCACTCTCTTCCAAAACATTGAATATTTTTCTTTGGGTCGTTCATGATAGATATGAATGAAGCTCTTCACAAGATCCATATCCTCATCCGCATCCCATGGGCAATTACTTCTTTTTTGGTTAGCTCCTTTGAAACCGTGGTGATGGATGTGACGGATTATCACTCCATCGTCATCACCAGAGTCCTGCAAACCAAACAATTGTTGGAAATGTAACATAAAAAATCGTCATAGGTTTGATATCTGCATGACGATTTAGTCATAAGTAGGGTTGTGTCGTCATATGTTATACGACCACCTTGACGAGTTACTGAGTTTTTCAACCAGATCAATGGATTTCTCTTACCCAGAATCGTCAAGATTTTACCTAAAACCTCGACGACTTACCGAAGAAAATACTACGTTCTCTTTCCCATGCTAAAAACTCGTCAAGGTTATTGCTGAACCATGACGAGTTATCATCTCTGAGTGTGTTTTTACACAGATGATAGGTGTGCAAAACACCTATTCAAGAGTACCTAATTGATACACTTTAGTCGATTTAAGCCTCATACATTGTTTATTTTAACCATTTTCTATTTTGCAGGTATTTTGAAATCATCTTTAATAAAATGAAGCAAAAACGACTCAATTCACAACCTAGAGTTACATGGAGTTGGTGGTATTTGAACAAGAAGGATAAAAGCTCAAAAGTCTCGCAAACAGAAGCCTTCAGAAGTTTCAGAATTGAGTTTAGGGCATACAGTATGGAAGGGGGCCGTTCGATTATTTCCAACCTATGCTACACAATAAGGGGCAACCAGAAATAGGGCCCAGTTGTGAACAGGGCCAAATGTTCATCGTTGTCGGACAGGGAAGCTGAAGAGGATTCAGGTTCTCGTTCTAACGGATTTGATTGTTTGGGGCTGCTATAGTGTGGGATTCAATTCATCTGGAGAAGACCGACGTTGGATATCCCTGGAAGAACTCGATCACCGTCCGACTTTGCAAAGTAAGAACTCCGTCGATTTCACGAGAAGAAGATCGACTTTGCAAACTTGATGAAACAGAGAAGAAGATGGACGTGCAATTCGCACGTGTGTGTAATGGTTAGGTAAATGGGTTGAAGTGTGCGTGTTGTTGAGCCCAGCTGCTGTTTTTGGGTTAAGTTTTGGATCAGTTGGGCCCAGGACGTGTTTTATGTTATTTTTGGAATGGGCTGATTTCCTAAACTAGGTTAGGCAATTTGTTGGTATAAAAGAACATCAGGAGAAGATTTTCGAGGAGGTTCAGGACGGACAGGGTTACTGTTCACGCAGGAGTTTTTGGGAAGCTCCTGGCACGCTTCCCGAGGCAAGAAGAACAAGGGTTTTGGGCGCGATTTTCGAGGTGGAACTTTGGGAGAAAGATTGGAGCTTTACATAAGGGAGTTTTTATGATTTCTAGCACTTTAATTATGTTTTCTTTTGCTTTCAAGAACAACATGAGTAGCTAAATTTCTTATTATTGGTTGAGGATGTAGTCTTTTAATTGCAAGACATGCTATTTGCTTAATTATGGAGTTAAACTTATTCATATTCATCATCGATTTTATTCTACTTTATGTATGAGTGTATGATTGATGTATTACACTAAGGTTGAATGTCTTTTGATTCAAGTGGCCAATTGAGTTAGATTATGTTTATACCTATTGCTAGAATTAGGTTTGGAGATACGAAATAGTTGAAGAACCTATTCATAAGTAGCACAATATGATTATTGAGGTGGTGATAGCTTCGAGAGTCATATGTAGGATACAACCTTTGTTGAATGAGCCATTCATGGTGGTTCATTGCGTTGATTAGCCTATTTCACAAAACTTAATGCTCTTAGAGGGTTGAACTCGATTACTCATGGTGTCGAGTTATTCTCTACGTAGTATTCACACATTCATCGTTATGGTGTGTGATGGCATTAGGAAATTCCGGAATATTTTTCGCGATGATGTATTCTAGGGCTTTTGATGATGATACAATTAGTCGATACCCATATATTATTCATATGCATGTTAAGAAATTAAAGATGAACCCTTAACCAATATTCTCACTCTTGATTACTTTAAATCATTCTTTGCATCTTATTTACTTGCTTTTATTTTATTTTACTTTTAGTTTTAAAACAACAAACACCCCCCCCCCCCTTTTGGTTACTCTTAAGTTTCAAATACAACTGATAAACCATATCTCTCTCTGTGGAACGAACTTGTTCTTGCCACTATATTATTTTATTTATTGTGAAGGTTAAGAACTGAATTATATTTGTGCGAATTCGACACGCATCAAATTTTGGCGCCGCTGCCGGGGAGAGGCATTGCGGTTGTTAGTTGTTTTGATTTCTTATTTTTCGTATGTATTCTGAACTTGTGAGTCGTCATGTTTCCTTATGGAAATAACATGTACGGTGCACAAGATCATGCACAATATTATAATGGTGATCAATATGGTTTTAATTCTCAATCTTTTTATAACTCTCAACCACCCATGGAATATTATCAATCTTTTGGTTTTGATCAATTTCCAAGGGAACCTTTTGGTTATTCTCAGACATATCAACCTTCGGGTGGGTATGTAAGTGAACAACCACAAGAACGGTGCGACGGTTATACTTCTGATTCGCTTAATTCTAGTTGTATGCAGATTCTAGATGGACTACAGGGTATGCGACGTGTACTAGAACAGCTTGAACGTAATAGAGAGAACGTTACACCAACCGAATCTTATTACAGGATACCTGAACCAACTCCTGATCGTATTTATAATCATTCGCCCATTCAACGGGAAGTGTTGTGCTCTCAGGATTCTGTTGTGAGTAATATTGGAAAACGTGTAAACGTAAGAAAACTCTCGAAAAAACTATATAAGCTGGAAGATGATGGAGCACCAGAAGAAATTGTCGAGGAGATTAGTAGCATCATACATGCAGAACTTCGACGACGTTGTGCTGATCCACACTATGTCAATGATGATTCTGATGATGAGGATGATGAAAGAATGACTGAGAATGAAACTGAATTGAAAGATATCGTTGAAGAACCAATCGAGATTTCCATGGACCATGATGAAGACGTTAAAGCTGAGATTTCAGTTGAGGCAGAAACTGATGAAGAGTGGTTTTTGAAAAGTTTGGTTGAGGATCACGACACACTTGAGGTAAATAGTTCATTAGATTTTTTTCAAAACAGTGAGGATCCCGTACTACAAGAAATTGTGGAAGGTTTGTCTAATCCTATACATGATCCTATTTCTTATGATCCTCCTCCCCTAGTTGAAGTGGTTTCTCAAAGAGTTGTTTCTGCAACTTTTAAGAAAAAACCTCACCTAGGATTGGATATTTGTGCTTCTAATGTTCTTATGAATTATTTTGCTTCCAAGTATACACCATTACACATGCTTGATTCCAGCATTGAGCATGTTTACCGGGAGGAACCCGAAGAAGTACCCTTATTTTATGTTCTTTATCCACTTCCAAGTGGACAAGAGTTCAAGTGTGGGGGTAACTTTCATCAATTAATAGCTTCACTATTCAGATATTATGCTAATGTTTTTGTGAGGTTGTTACTAGAATTGCAGATTGTCGTTTGGACGGATCCCCAGATTTTCAGATTATTGGTGTACGGGAAATCAATCTTGCAAGTCAGGCTGATGACGTTGAACCAAGCGCTACATGGGAGGCAACCCATTATTTATATCTAATTTTGCTGTTTTGTTTTGTTCTTTTGCAGAGAGACGAGATGATGCTTAATGGGAGTCAACCCATTCAATTTCGCTTTGTGGGAGTCAACCCACCGGATATCTACCGCATTTGAATTCCATTGGACGAGTCAATCTACATTGAGGACAATGTAGAGTTCAAGTGTGGGGGAGGTAAGTCCTTATTTCTCACTCTCTCAAATGGCGTAAAACAGAACTGCCAAGGCGAAAAACAGAATAGTCGGAAAAAAAAAA